>JALLAR010000457.1:0-24602 GCA_036939335.1 Conticribra guillardii
GATCTATCTATACCAAATGGTACTAGATAGCGGTACTAATATCCTATCATAGGGTTTAATTCCACGTGTATTTTGTGACACGTCATTACCTCGACCATCTGTCGACGGACAGACGGACAATTAGGGATTCCTATTTTATAATTGAGAATCCTTGGGAAATGGGACGGCCTACGACAGAGAGTAACATGACGGGGTTGGATGTCACGGCAAAATGGGAGCTTCTAGTCCCCAACCCCATCCCCATTCCTGAACCCGTCAACAAAGATGGTACACTGCGCCCACCATCAGAGAGGGATGCACCAATCACCAATCACTGCAAAATATGGATATAATGAAAAGTTTGATCGTATTCCATTCTCTGGGACAACGGCAAAACTCCCAAAGAAGAAAATGGCAACGAGGAAGAGGAAGAAGAGCCTCTCACCAATGCACAAATCAAAACCTCCGGAAGCCCCTTCAGAACTGCAAGTGAAGGGAGGTCCAAACATGGACTTCATAAAGAAGTATGGACTTGATGAACACAGTCATCCTGCAGATTGGTTCACAGCATTGGTGCCTCTAACTCCATGTGCTAATTTGGAGTCCATCGCCGATATTGATGTGAAGGGTGATGGGCGAACAAAATTTGCTGTGTCCAATTGGACTTCCTACACCAGCACCAAGGCGGCAATCGCAAATGCAGGAGAGAAGGGCTACATATTCGAGGGAAAATACAAAAGGAATGAGCCACTAACATCAGCTGACATCCGGCAAATCATTGGCACCTACATCATTGACGGAATATGCCCATCCCCACAACTGAAACAAAAAATGCAACCGCAGAGCCGCGATCAAACGCACGGCAATGATTTCATTGCTCAGAATGTTGGCAAAGGCTTGAGTTTAAACACAAAGTCTTCCGCCACTTCTTTGGATGTGCTAAGACTAGAATGTTGTTTTGGAGATGTTGGGAAGTATATGTTTGTATGGTTTATGTTTTAGATGAATTTATGTTATTCGGAGACAAAGATGAGGCTCTATGATGAAGTAGTGTATGTATGACTGATTTGCAGTTATGATGACTAGTTGTTTGACAAGAATTGATTAATTTTGATTTGATACTTTTAAAAAAATATGTTTGTGTGTAAAGAATTTAGACGCAATCAACTTGCCGATGGCATGCACAAAATGAAATAATCGGACATGCTTTTTATCACATGCACGTTTATTTAAAAGTAGCAGAACCCACTTATGTAGCATCTAATATTGAAGAAGTTAAAACTGTCAAACCCTAATTTGTTAGTCTCGTGTAAAGAAGGAAGATTCGTGAGTTACAAGTTTTCCATTGATCCCAAACATGAGGACAAAGTGTTAGTTTCATCTTCATCCAGCCTCGTACTCGTCTCTCTTAATATTGCGATTCCGCGTGAAGGATTAGTTTCAGGAGGTTTTCCATCTCAGACTAGTTCATCCAAGTCAAATTTTCCATCAACAACCCCTCAAATGAGCTCGCCCACTGTGGTACACCTGTAGAAAACTCCATAGAAGTCTCATCTTCGCTCTGCCTCGTTTCTTTATTAGATTCATCACTATTCACCAATTTGTCTCCAAACAAAATGCGATATTTCAAAGCATGTAAATCAATAGCGTGACCACCGCACAAGAGTTGAGCTGAATTGAATGATGATTTGACCCCTTCCTTTCCATCGCGACAGCATTTGCATAATTTCATAGCAGATTTAATTTCATCTGCACAAATAGATTTCTCGTGAAAACATTCTGGAGTTGATGCAGCAACATCCAGTATAGATTGGATAGCTAATTCCTTCTGATTTTGCATACAAACATTGTCCAACACTCCGCCATAATCTATATCATTATGGATAGGGAAGCCAATGAGCTGCAAATGAACCCGGAGTTGATGTCCTCGCCCAGTTATAGGGCAACACAAAATAAGCGACTGGTCGGTATTTTTATCATATGCAATGTGGCGGAATCGGCTCACAGAAGATTTCCCATAATTGCAAACAGTTCGGTGCATCATAGACAAAGATACGCTGCTCGCTGTGTTCTCTTTATCGTTTCTAGGGGTGTCTCTGATTCCTTCTAGGTGCACAGCAATTGGCGCATCAACTTCCAAGATATTGTTATCATCTCCACGCCATGCATGTGATGCAAAGTCAGAATAATCTTTGTGGATCATATCGTTGTTATCATTGGTTGATGTCGAGGGAAATTTTCCCTAGAAATAATTCAGCATTTAATATGGCACATGGAAGAAATGCAAGACACAATCAGAGGTGAGAAAAATGATACAACATTGTTCGTGATGATCGTTCGGATATTGACTTCCTCACCTTCACTCTTGCCAAGTACAACTTTTTTACTGGACAACATCCTCCAATCTCATCACTACCTCTGGTCGTCATCCTACCCTGAACTACACTAGCTACACTTGACATGTTGGCACAAAGCAATACCCCACTTGTCGCGCGATCGATACGATGGCAAGGAATGAGAGATTTAGGTTGCAGTCCCTCTTGAGCTTCGACCATTAACAGAAGAGAATTCGCATAGTATGGACCAGCGGGGTAAACTGGAATGCTTTGTGGTTTGTTTATGCAGTACAGCATTGGAGTATCGTTTTTTGTATCAGCACATTCTGTGCTCATATTATTAGTCGGATTGGAGGACGAACTGAGCATGATGGACTGGAGAGAATGCTTTGTCAATGAGATTTTCTTTGGGACAAAAACAGGTGGTTCATGCCAATGTACAACGCGTTCAATGGTGTCCATATTCCGCAGCAAAATATCAGACGACTTGGTAGGGACCAAACCCGGAGTAAGTGTTGAATTCACAAGTTTGGACACAGGGACACCATTAATTCGAATCAAATCCGCATCAATGAGTTGATCTAACAAATTCTCCTCTTTTTTGCAAACTTCGCCTGACGCCATGATTGGTATTGTCTCTTCCCTAGATAAATCTTTCGCAAACTCTCCGAATTCATTAGTCATCATCCATCCAAGAGTCTTACCACACCATCGTCCCTTCACTGTAGATCGCAACACTCTCACTACCGGAGGAGGAACTCTCATTCCAGTCACATCGTGCCAGTATTGAGACGGCGGCTGACACAGCTGAAGGGAAGAAATTTCCTCAAGGTCTTTTTCGCGTTTTAGACGTTTAGTGGAGCGTTGGTTCGAGGGTGTGCGCGTTCGTTTTTTGGTTGGTTTGATAATGCTGTCTTTGTTTGTGATAGAACCAACATTGGCGTTGCCGACACTGCCATCGGTGCCATCGTTTGGTGTATTTTTGTTCATCATTCTTGTATTTCCGCCATGAAAACCCCAGCAATCGGCGGCACATGTCGAAGAGCCGCAATGACGACATTGGGTTGCAATATCCCCATCTTTGAGAGAAGTTACAGCACTTTTTCCATACGTGTTGTTGTCAATCGTCATCGTATCTTTCATAAAAGATTCAATTTTATCCATTTGCTTCCTCAAAGTCCTTCGCCTCTGCTTTCCTTTCTTTCCAATGCCCTCCAGCGGCTTGCTATGGTCTTGCAGTTGTTTCATTTGATTATCCAATTCTAGATTCGAAAATCCATAAAGATTGGTGAAGTAACAACTCTTTAAATGAAAGTGATCTTCGCAGTGATATTCTGATCGGACACTGCCAACACCCATGCTTGAATTGGACGTCGAAACCCCTCGGAGAAGTTGCTGTTTCTGATGCAAGTCCAATTTACAGTTGGGACAAATCAAGATTGGTTCTCGGCAAACGGTGCAAATATTTTCAGGTAGGAAGACATCGTACGGACCACTGCAGTAGAGACATTGTCCTACTACAATGGCTTCATTGTTTTGCTGATAATTTTTTGTCATGACGCCCTTCGTCTTGTCTTGCTCCAAACCAGTAGTATTATTACTAACACTTTTGGAAACACAATCATTCGCACCCAGCGCACCTCGCCGATCGAATACGAAGTTCTTTCCCACGAACAAACATTCATTGCTACCAATGCCATCTCTATCAGCCTTGCTCTTACTCTCAGCATTATTTTCCTCCAGCAGTTTTTCATCATTTTTACCAGGATTACTATTATTTCCAATACCACCATTATTTCCAAATTCCTCCAAATACTTGTGAATCCCACCTTTCAAATGATAAACACCCTTATTCTGTGGTACCATTTGACGAATGTAGGCAGATGCCTTTTCACATCGAATTCCTCCCGTGCAATCTGAGGGCGTATATTAGTATATTATTGGAAGAATTACACGATAATAATTGATGTGTAAATATTTCAGAAAAAAACGCATCAATGATTAGATTATAATGTATTACAGCACATACAATGGTAATAAAATGACATATTGAATACTCACAAAGTAGAATACGTTTGTTGCTCAGCAGAGACGTAGATGAGGATGGAGTAGTTGATGAAGTCATTGCATTTGATCCCTCGACAGATTGCACTTCATCCCCTTTCCCTGGATTACCACCATTGCCACCACTCTTTCCATTAGTACCAACACCCGTATTGATGGCATCCTCCTCCTCCTTTGCAGCTGCCACAACAGTACTACCACGAGCAGTACTAGCAGCAACATCAACAACAACATCATCGTCCGCACCAGTACTGCTACTACCACCACCATGATCTTGCACCCATTTGGGAAATTGAGCAAACGTTTTGGTATTTGGATCAATGGCAATTCCTGGAGCAAAGGAACCAATTTGGCATTCTTTGTGGTTGCGCACGTCAATCAAGATGGTTTCCACGTCATCTTGCTCGCTGTTCACCTCATTACCAATGTTGTTGATGTTATTATTGTTGCTGTTATTGTTGTTGTTGTTATTATTGTTGTTGTTATTTGATTGCTGCTGCTGCTGCTTCTTTCGCTTCTCCATCAACGATTGAATCTCTCTATGCCATTCCTTGGGAGTCAAATATCCCTTGGATGTATCATGCGTTGTAATATTTGAAAATGCCCCTCCGCTGGAAATGATTTCCTTGACTATTTTGATGTTTAGGTCGGGAAACCAGTTTTCATTACTGCTGCTGTTACTGTTGCTGTTGTTGTTGGATGTTCCTGCAGGCGAAGAAGACCATTTGAAATCATTGGGAGTATCAAATATCAATTCTGGGATATTGTTGTTCAATGCACCAAAGAATGCTCGAGATGCCTTGCGAAATTTGGCAATGGCATTGTTTCTTCTCCGTGTTGCATCAACATCGACATCAGCATAATCAACACGGCTATGAGCAGCGGTGCCATCCTTGCCAAGCATGCAATCCACATAGCTCTCCAAATCAATCTTGCTTCCCGCCAGCGTCCCATTGATCCCCTCGCTATCGTTGGACAATCCCATTAATATCCTCCCCGTCAATTGCAAGGAGGTGCATAATTCTTGAGTGGCGAAGCGGTAGGTTTCGAGAAGGGTGGGATTGTTGGTGAGAGGATGGTATTTGTAGAAGAGGATGCAGTATTGCTTTTCTTCTTCTGTTTCTTTTTCGGGATTGGTGCAGTTGTTATTCGTCGTTTGTTGTTGTTGGTCGCTCATGGTTGTTTATTTGATTTGATTTCTTATCTCTAAAGCGGAGGTAGCCAATTTTGTCGACGGACCTTGCTTGGGGCCGGCTGGATGATGGCGTCGCTGAGCTTTAGGCCGGGTGACTTGATTTATTGATTCTAAAATTTAGATTCTGGGATAAACAATTGGTTAATTAATGATTGATGCTGCCGCTTGGATATCCAGACCTGGATTGGAATGGAAGTTAGCAATAGGTGCGCAATGGTTTGTAATACGCAATGGTTGATTATTGTAAAAGATAAAAGATGCGAGCGGCTTCATCATCGCTTCATGTTTCATGTCATGTGGAGCCTTTTTGGATGGCGTCGAGCAGTTCAAAAGAGTACTAATTCCTATGCAATTTTAACGTTGGATCTAAATCGAGATTATTTCATTTCATCGGCCATCAACGCCATCTAATTCCATCATCTGCATAAAAAATAAAATACAACACGACATTATATTATCATAAGCTGCATTAACTAGATACTCGGCTGGAACAGCTTTCACGCGCTGTTGACCATCGACTATGTTGCAGTAGTAAGGCAAGATCAACATATTATAGTTACTCATCCGTCGTTCATCACAAATCTTTTCGATGTGAGTTTCGACTTCAATTAGGTTTGATTTCAACATAGTTGCTGTTCAATGATTCTTGTCATGCCATGAAATATGCGTCCTCTTGTTTACAATCGTGGTGCAATGGGAAGCGTTTATCGACGGATCTGCAAATGGTAATGCAACTACTTTAAATTATTGTAGGGAGTTCATTGCAGCTTTGTAGAACAATAATACAAGCATTGACTCGCGCGTCATACAAACGGGTTCAAGGAAGAAAATAATGGATTACAATGTTGAACATCTAACGGAGCTACTATTACTATGTGTTTTCTATGAATATGATTGCAAACATTGCTTTGAATGAATGACACTATTGAGTAGTGGTCAAATTATTCATCTCGTGAATTAATTACTGTCATCTGTTCATTTTGAGCATATTTTTTTTTTCTCGTGATTGCATTTATTCTCTGTGCCCGTATAATATTCATCGATACATCTCTTTCTCTTCTTGTATTATGCAACATCTTTGCTATTCTGCAGGGCAATTTTTCATTGATCTATACACAATAATATACCAATGCATTGAAACAATACCAAAATATGCCGCTCAATTTTTCCACTACAGCTACCAACCGACTCATGGTCATGCTGTATTGGTTCGTCCTAAATACTATCCCTACTATCTGTGTTCATGCTCATTCTCATCATGCAGCATTCATAATTTCAACGAAAACATTTAACACACAACCAAAGCTATTATCACTACCAAAATATCAACTGTCAGCATCATTTAGTGCATCATCATTCTCGGTATTGAAAGCAGCATCAACACCAACATCAACCACAGAAAAACCACTCATTACCCAAAAAATACTCACCCTCGCCCAAAATCCATCCATAGCCTTCATCATCGACACGGAAAACGTACGAGGAAAAACCAATTTCGAATTAGATCATGCCGATTTATTAGATCGATTGGTGGTTTGGGCGACATTGCGTGGACATGCCTTTGGTAGGACATTGGTTGTTGTGGATCATGGGAGTAAGGAGAGCGCTCATAAAGTTGGGATGGCGGCATCCAATAATGATGATGGTAAGAATGGGGAAGAAGCAGCAACAGCAGCAACAGCAGCATTGTGCGTGTCGTTTGCGGGACCGACGAAAAAAGCGGATGATAGTATTGCAACTCTCGTACGATGGTTGTTGTCGTCGTCGAATTCAAATGCTATGCCCAATTCTTCTACTTCGGCATCATTGGTGGAACATGTCGTGGTGGTAACGGGAGATCAAGAATTAATGTGGCGCTGTCGTAGTGCAGTGAAGTATTCACAGTTGGAGATTGATGAATTGATATCAACTACAAATACTGCAGGGGTGGATGGCGATGGTGGTGTCGGTATAACAGCTAAGGAGGAAATTGGGTTTGAGAAACATCAGAGTGGTAGAGCTAAAATATTAAAGAGCAAAAAGGGTCGCAATTCTCGTGCTGGGAGGAAGAAAGAGTCGATCCAATATCAAAAAGAAATGCAAGGCGACGACGAGGAAGAAACAGCGGAGGAAGTTGAAGGAGAAATGGACAATGATCAAACTGATGATGAACAGCAAAATGATATAGATGCATCGAGAATTGGAATAACTTCTGATGAATCCACCGTCACCGAGAATATGGAAGGTGGGAATGACGACAAAAAAGTGGATGGCAACGAGGAGGAGAATCGCCCAATAGTAGAAATCATTGCGCCTCAACGCTTCTTGGAAGATTTGGATGAGGCTCTCCGTGAATGGCTAGAACTGCAGCAAAAGCGAACCAAAATAATTGGAGATCAAGTGGAGCTTTCCTCTCGAGCGTCTGCAACATCTACTACATCAGCACCGACCATCGCATCATCGACAACGGACATTCCATTTCCAACTCCCATATCCACAGTCCAAACACTCTTTGCACTCCGTGGTCAAATATTATCCATAGAATCGTCGTTACGAAAGAAATGTTCCTTGCATAAACGTCATAGTTTAACGGGAGAATTGCATAAATGCAAAGAAAAATGGAATGTGATGCTCGATTCTATTTCATCAAACGAGGCGAATCATGGCGATGGCAATATGATTGATACCAATGCAGTTGGTAGAGGCAGTGGCGGTGCTTCGAATGGATTTGATTCTTTGGTAGCATCGTTGGCGTGGTCCCTATCATCTACCCTTTCTACTGCTGATACTGCCAGTGACACCAACCCTGTATCGCCATCACCCTTCATGCCTCTACCATCATCACCTTCCTCAAACACAACCCCAATATCATCATCATGGGAAAATCTCACCCCAAAAGAACAAGAGACCCTCTTACTGCGATGGGGAAAACGCCGAGGGCGGACTGGAACCAAACGGGAAAAGACAGAAGATCGGATTGTTCTTGCTGAGAGATTGCGAAGACAATTGGAGCTGGTGATAGATTCTAAAGAAATCATACAATACGATAGTAACGACCTAGATAGGACAGAGGAATCTGATTGCAGAAAAGAGTTGACTTTGGTAGATTTGTATGCAAATTACATCAATTCTTTATAATGATGATATGTTTTAGCATTGCTGGCGATTTTCTATGCTCAAATTATCATATTTTGGCTCGAAACAAAACATAGATTTTTAATATGCTGTATCAAAAACGATTTTTACTTACGCTACTACTATGTACAGCCAAATAGTTTCATACAAACTTGCCAACTCTCTCCGAAAATGGGGCCAGATCAATCATTGTAAAATACATGATGTGACAACTCTCAGCACAAAAAAAATCTTATAAACAAAAACGCGACTTCATTGACATTTGTTACATTTTTCTTTGCGAGAACTAGCTTCGAAGACTAGAAAACAAAGACTTCGTAATCTGAAGCATGCTTCTTACTAATATCTCCATAAAGGTGATTTTTTTGGTACACTTCTTGGGTCCATTTTTAAAGGTGTAAGCTTAAATGTATTATTTATTCCTTTGTAGAAGTGATTACCTCCTACTACTGCTCTTCTTTCTTCGTATGAGCATGATTCCATTTGAATAGTTCCAGGATTTATGTGTGAATTGTA
Organism: Conticribra guillardii; assembly: GCA_036939335.1. NCBI lineage: Eukaryota > Bacillariophyta > Thalassiosirophyceae > Thalassiosirales > Thalassiosiraceae > Conticribra > Conticribra guillardii. Next base: position 9,205 of record JALLAR010000457.1, read on the forward strand.
TGTGAAAGAATCAGTGAAGAATTACCACACTAGTACTCCACTGAAAATTTCAACCAACTCCTTAGTAGCTACTCGTGACATTAGTTGCACTAACCAACAACCCCAGCGCTGCGCGTGAATATCCCAGCAACAACGTGAGAATATTGGCAAAGCAATTAGCACCCACAATTTCATGTCTAAGCGAGAGCAACATAAGAGTAAAACCACTCACCCACCAGTGATATCTCGATAGACGACGTACCATCACAATGAAAACCGAAACAAGCATCAACTCTAATTCAAGCGAACTGGATGTTGCAATCAGGCATGTGATATTGAGAATGATGGCCAATGGCGAAGTCCAAAAAGAAGACCTGAGCAATCTTCTTCCGGTAGTTTGTCGATTGGGCTCGCACAGAAATGAATCAGGTGATGATGTGATCATGAGTCCTGGAAGCTCTGTTCTCAAAGACGATGAATATAGCCTGTTGAACTCCATCATTGCATTCCCCAGCCCCACTGAAAACAGCAGAGACTCTGCCCAATCATCGAACTTCCACATGGTGCATCATAAATATGCAGGTAACGTGGGCGGGGATGTGGCTTTAGAGAAGAATGATGGCAACTGCGGCACATCATTGAAATCAATACATCTTCATCCTTGCTCTAACAATGAGAACGCGCAAGATTGTACGGGCTTTGCACAGGCCGCAACAATTACTCGAAAAGAACAGGTAAGACATGCATCAAAATTAATTAGTTCAATATCAGCTCTTCTGAGGAGGTAGCTCACATTTTCTCCCTCATATTTCCTCTTTAATGAAAAAAATCGCTCCATTAGACCGACGCGAACGGGCTTCAAGCTGAAAAGGCCAAGCTGGAACCACATCTTACATCCACTGTTGAGCCAAAATATGGACTCAATAAAGAGAATGTTTCTTTGCAGTCGATCGTTGGTACACAAAGTGGAGAAATTGTAAATCTGGTTTATAATCGTCGGTTGGCTGACGATGTAAAGACGATTCTGGGAACAGAGCAAGCTTGCTTGGAGGCCAAGTTGTCATGCCAACGTGTAAACTGTGATCATCTTGAGAAAATGCTCGAAGTTGAAAAGTCGAAGAATGCCAAGCTAGCAGAAGAGACAAACTATTTGGCCAAAAAGGTCAAGGTACAGCGCACAGAGTTAGCAATGCTCAACAAGAAAATCCACGGCAGCACTGCAAATCAGGGAGGGAACCAAGAACGGCTTGCTATCGAAAAAGCGAGGAATGCCAAATTAGTTCAAGAAATTGGTGCTATGTCAAAAAAGCTCGAGTTCCAGCGTGTGGAGCTGGCGACACTCAACAAGAAAGTTATAGGCCGCAGCAAGGGAAAGAAGAAGAAGTCAGATGAAGAAAATCATTACATTGCAAAAAAGGTCGAGCTGCAACGCGTGGAGCTAGCAAATCTTAACAAGAAAATCCATGCAATGAGTTTGGAGCAGGAAGGTAACAAAGAAAAGCTGGCTGCCGAAAAAGCCAAGAACACAAGGTTGGCCGAAGAGAATGATGCTAAGTCAAACAAGTTAGATGGAGTGAAGGAGTGTATGACAAGGATGATAGAGTTGCAAGAAGAGAAGCTGGCAGCTCTCAAAAACAAAATCCATGCCATTAGCAAGGAGCAGGAATGGAATGAAGAAAAGATTGCCGCCAAAGAATCGAAGAACATCAAGTTGGCTGAAGAGCGTGATTCAATGGCAAAAATGCTTGAGTCACAAGACATCGAGTTAGCGATGCTCAACAAGAAAATCCATGGCAGCACTGCAAACCAGGGAAGGAACCAAGAACAGCTTGCTATCGAAAAAGCGAGGAATGCCAAATTAGTTCAAGAAAATGCTGCTATGTCAAAAAAGCTCGAGTTCCAGCGTGTGGAGCTGGCGACACTCAACAAGAAAGTTATAGGCCGCAGCAAGGGAAAGAAGAAGAAGTCAGATGAAGAAAATCATTACATTGCAAAAAAGGTCGAGCTGCAACGCGTGGAGCTAGCAAATCTTAACAAGAAAATCCATGCAATGAGTTTGGAGCAGGAAGGTAACAAAGAAAAGCTGGCTGCCGAAAAAGCCAAGAACACAAGGTTGGCCGAAGAGAATGATGCTAAGTCAAACAAGTTAGATGGAGTGAAGGAGTGTATGACAAGGATGATAGAGTTGCAAGAAGAGAAGCTGGCAGCTCTCAAAAACAAAATCCATGCCATTAGCAAGGAGCAGGAATGGAATGAAGAAAAGATTGCCGCCAAAGAATCGAAGAACATCAAGTTGGCTGAAGAGCGTGATTCAATGGCAAAAATGCTTGAGTCACAAGACATCGAGTTAGCGATGCTCAACAAGAAAATCCATGGCAGCACTGCAAACCAGGGAAGGAACCAAGAACAGCTAGCTATCGAAAAAGCAAGAAATGCCAAATTAGTTCAAGAAAATGCTGCTATGTCAAAAAGGCTCGAGTGTCAGATGAAGAAAATCATTGAATTGCAAAAACAGTGGCTAATTGAAAGGCGCCGCCACTGATGCATAATGCATCATTGGGAGCGTCAGCTGGGCATGAGCTCGTCAATGACATAACATGTAACATAGGGCGGATGAACGGGGAATATCTGCCCTAACACACAGCGTAGTTCTAATCAATAATAGTCTATAATTTTGTATGTTGAAATTATTTTTAATAATCTATTTAGACACAAACACATCAGTACGAAAAGGAGATGGACAATACATCATTCTCCAATGAAACACAGCATAACGTGGCATGGTTTGAAGACTAGTATCAACGGTAATACAACTGCAAAGTGCATCACTAGAATAATTGATGATGTAGTTGCATAACACAATAATAAACAATTAAGTAATTATAATCTATTGCCACATAAACACAATTGTACAAAAAGGAGATGAACAATATAACATCATTCTCCAATAACAAAACAGCACAACACACTATCATGATGACATGTTCAAAATCCATCACTCCAACTTTTTAACATCACCACCAACACCACTACTAAAAATACCCGCCGCCTTCTCCATAAAATTCCCCCTCCTCTTCTCCGGAATCACCCTCTCCATCTCCAACTTGACCCTATGAACATCCCTCAACAGCATATTCTCATACTGTCCCGACAAGGGCACCAAAATCTGTCGAAACACCACCTCCGCCCCATGAAACAATGGCAGGAATAAATAAATGACGGCGATCAAACAGACGCTGTAAAATCCTCGAATGTGTCCGAGAAAGTTTTCGAGGTAGTCCATGGAGAGGTAGAGGACGGAGAAGGATATCCAGTAGGTTACCCAAAAGGTGACATCGTCGTCGTCGGTTGTGGCACCCCTCTTCTTCTTTTTCTTTTTATTCTTTGTATTCTTCTCATCATCATGATCATCATCATCATCGCTCGCATTGCTCAAAGCCACAATCGACGCCGCCGTGGGATAAATCGTCCCCACGGCCATCACCACAAACCTCCTCGCCTCTTCCTCCAACGACAAAAACACAAACCAACAAACCCACAAATGCGACGCATTCACCATGAACACCAAACCTCGCATCATCCACCACCCCTCGCACCGTGCCTTGACTTTGTGGGCCATGGGTGCCAATATCGGCCGCGTGATCCATACGTGAACGACGGAGGATCCGTTCGTCAATGGGAATAATAACCACGAGAGGAAGAGGAATTCGAATTGGTACCAGTGTTGCCCGGAGCGAGGGAAGTGGGCGCGAATGTCGTCGATGAATTCGGTGGTTATGGCGAGGGTTCCGGAGGCGATCCAATATTGCAACCAGATGGAAATGTCATTTTCATCGTTGTGGGTATTGTTGCTGTTGTTGGTGGTGTTGGGAATGGAGCAGACGGAAACAATGGAGTGATAAATGGGCAACAGAGATCCAATGACGACGACTCCCCCCGGCGAAAAGATTTCGTCTTGTACGAATTCCGGTAGAAAGTAGAGCGCGAGAGCCGCGGCGAGGAGGAAGAGAGCGTGGGAGAGTATTTCTTTCTTGGCGCCGTGATGGGATGTGATTGCGAGTCGTGGGATGCGGGTCAAGAGGGGGGTGAGGATGCAGATCAGGAGGAGGGACGTGGCGTAGATTGCGAGTTTTTCGGCGGGCAGTTCTTTCATGGCTCTGTAGTAATTACTTTTAATAGGGTACCGTATCTACGTGGCGTTGCTTCATTGGTTATTGTTGAGTGAGTCAGGTTCTTAATTTCTCGACGCCTCCACTGGATTATTTATTCAATGGCCATGATAATATTATTACTTATTTTGTTTGCTCTGTTTTTTGATCAACCGCAGATTCCATCGTCCGGGGGACAATGGCCATTGTGCTTCCTGCATAGATGCCAGATCATGGCATCTATCATCTATGTAGTAGTGATCTGTTATGCACAAAACACGCGAAGAAGCCTCTCGACGCTGGATCTTTACAGGGTTCTCATTTTGATGGATGAAATCTTCTGGAAGATACAATTCTACAAAGGACATAGTAATCTCTACACAAATTAGGCATCAACATACTTACAGATTATGTATTGATTCCTATATATCGAATAACCACGTATTCGTCTGCCGGCCGGAAAAGATCTTGAAACAAGGTGACAAAGTGTGAAAAAGTATCTTTGGTTCCAAACCCTGTCCATCAATCGTACCTATGTAATAAAAAAGAACAGCAATCAACAACAACAAGCAAGCAATCAAGCTTCATTCTCGTGAAGTTTCACACATTGATACCATACTAATAACCACTTCAATTCATCCCAGTGTATTACTCATTATTATTAATACACCTCATAATTTTTCAGAAAGTAGAATTCTCAAAACAACAACAACAACAACAACAACAACAAATATTCAAAAATGGTTGAAGTCGCCACCCCCTCCAGCAATCAAGCCGAAGTCGTCCTCGTCGGATGCGGTGCTCCCCTTCGCGGTATGGGATGGTATCATGCCGTGCAGATGCTTGGGAACGAATGTCCCTCGGCCAAATTGTGTCATATTATCGAGCCTTGGTTTCTTGGTGCTGGTAAGAATGAATGAATGAATGAATGAATGAATGATGAATGTAATACCGTCACGGTTACATCATATTTTAATGTGTGTATCAAGCTGCAGTACAACAAAAAATAATTGGCTCACCTTCAATGAATATTATATTACCATTATTACTATTATTATCCATTACCATTACAGGAGCCAGCGGACCCGGAGGACCCGAATTCGCCGAATTCCAAACCAAATCCACCTCCGAACACGGAGTCCAATTCCACAAATCCGTCTCCGATCTCCCCCCCCGTCGCCGCCGACACCCAACGCCTCGCCCTCATCTCCGGCCGCACCGTCGACAACCCCCGTCTCCTCACCGAAGCCATCTCCGCGGGATGCACCGTCGTCTACCTCGAAAAACCGGGATCTCCCACCGTCGCCGAACTCGAGGCCATGAAGAAGGAGGCAGCCGACGCCAACGTCAAGATCTGCATGTGATACAACAAAAACGTGTGCAAGTACGTCAGGAAGGCCAGGGAATTCGCCGCCACGAAGGAGGGATCGCATGTCACCTTTGTTTCCAACAATACCTACGAGCCCACGCCGGCGAGTTTGGGGGAGTGCTTCGAGCGCAATGCCGAGGGCATGTTGAAAAATATGGCGATTCACGAATTGGCATTGCTGGCGTCCTTTTATCATGATACTGTGGACAATATCGAGAGCGTTTCCACNAATTTTCGTGCTGTCAGACATTGGCTGGACCGAGTGGCAAGGAATGGACCGATTTTGACAAGATTAAATTTACAATCAAGACTAAGATGGGGAAGGAAGTGAGCGTGCAGGCCGATCGGTGTGGGGGCAACACTTCCTATGCCATGGTGAGCGATGCGGATGGGAATGAATTGTTTCGTCATTCCATGCCGGATGAGGATGATAAAGCGAATGTGTCAGTGTTGGAGGCCAAGTACCCCGGTGCGATGCCGTATTTCTTTAGTCAGGATCCGGATTATATCACAGTCAAGGAGCGTGTGACAAAGCTTTGTGCTACGGGAGAAGAGGCCAAGGATATTGTGACTATTGATATTGCGATTGCGGCTTTGTCGGTGGCGGAATATCTTACTTCCTTGTTGAAAGAGAAACTTGCTTAGATGCATAGAGAGATAGATAAAAAACCGGCTTGTCATTTTTGTTGACGTGATTAGGATATTACCATTAGTTTATAAGTGATTTTAGAATGCAGAATTCAGTGTCTTCAGTCAATACCATCCAATGAAAGAACATTCCGAAACATAGCACAACGTCAAGTTCACAACGTCTTTTTCGATCGTCTCTTTCTTCCTACCATGGTCCACCAGCTACATCACCAACAGTGAATTCATAAAATCTATATAGTGATATACCTAGAGTATATCATATAGTTTTTAAGTGCGACTCAATTTGTTTTTGTTCGTTGAAAGTATGCTGTATGATGAAAATGTGTTAAAAATGTGTTCGAAATGTGTTCGAAATGTGTTCGAAATGATGTGTTAGAAGTGTGTTCGAAATGTGTTAAAAATGTGTTCGAAATGTGTCCGAAATGTGCGAATCGTACGAGTTCCGAAATCCGTAAATATTTTAGCGAGATATTCTACGTGGGCGTATGCTTTTTTTGCCCCCGAAAAACCCCACAATCCAGTGTCTTCCTGTCTCAACAATGGCGTCACAACTCAACAACGAATACTACTGCAACAAATAATAATCTAGGTATGGTAGAGTACGAGATAATATTATTATCATAGCAACAACAATACCGCCACCGGTGCTCATTCTTGGTGCGCGTTCCAATTTCCAATCCCCTCTCTACATGAGAGAGAGAGAGAGAGAGCAATGGCAACAGCATTGGAGCTCTTGCCGGCCGAAATCATGTCGGGGGGCTCAACCTCGCCCATTCGATTATTCCAGCTGTCCCTCAACGATGTTACAGTTGAACTATCGTCCCTTGGTGCTTCTATCACGAAAATTTTGCTACCAAATTATTTGCACAATGATGCACCCCGAGACGACATAGTTCTATCCTACGCTGCGGCAAATGATCAATACAAAGATAGGAATGCTCCTTTCTTCGGAGCAATCGTCGGGAGAGTCGCCAATAGGATCAAAGGTGGCCAATTTCAATTGTTACAAACAAAACAATCAGCTGGCTGTGAAGACAACAATTTACTTGAAACATACCAGCTTGAAAATAACAATGGTCCAAATCATTTGCATGGTGGTTTTGATGGATTCAGCTACAGAATATGGAACGCGAAAGTTTTTGACAACGCAGTTCAATTTACACTCTTGAGCCTGGATGGAGATCAGGGCTATCCAGGAGGCATTGAGGTCTCTGCTAAATATTCCATTGTCCCAATCGATTGCAATGCTAAAATGGGGGCAAAGATTTGCTTAAACATGAGTGCCAAACTCCTTCCTGGAGAAACAAAGGCAACACCTATCGCTTTAGCACAGCACTCATATTTTAATCTTGCGTCACACAATTCAAAAGAAAGAATCCTCACTCATGTTTTGCAAATGCAACATTGCAAAAAATTCACCCCGGTGGATAATACTTCTATTCCAACCAGAGATGTGCAGAGAGTGGATGATTCGGCGTCTACACAATCAAATGGGCAGGCAAAGGCAATGGATTTTCGGGTTGGAAAAGTTATGGCTGATGCACTTGTTCAATACGGCGAGGAAAGAGCTGGGCTAGAAAGTGATGTTGCCTCGAAGAACGTCAATAGAATTCTAAACGAAAAAACCAATACACATGGAGTGTCAGATGTGGCCAGAGTCCCAACGAAAGGTGGCGCATCAGGTGCGAACTTGGATGGGGATACACCGTATGGATTTGATCACAATTACGTGATTGACAGAAATAACTATTCTTCCTCAGATTGGAGCAATATGCGCCTTGGGGCAATTCTTTCACATCCTCAAACAGGTCGATCGCTACGTGTGTCTACAACTGCGCCTGGAATGCAACTCTATACATCAAATTATTTGGATGGGTCAAGTCCCCCACCTTCTATGTGCAAAGATGGCTCTAGATATGACCAATGGCAAGGTATATGCCTAGAAACTCAAACTTATCCTGATTCAATTTACCCAACAACTAGCAGTGAAGAAACTATTGAAGATGATGATTTTTCCGAGGGACGGTGTTTCATATTAAGGCCGGGTGGCAAGGACTATTCTCATGTTGTGGAATACGAGTTTGGCCACATTCCAGGTTCCTGATAGATGGGCGAGGACGCAATTTGTTAAAATTAGGAATATATTAGAATATCACGAGCATTGCAATTATTTATTGATCCGTCATTGTTATTTTTATTATTCTAGTTAGCAGTTTCGGACTTCGGACAGAGAAAATCTAATCTCAGGTTTTATGATTAAACTTTTGGAATAGAATATTTCTTTGAAAGGAAGGAAGTATTCGAAAATTTGCTGCCATCACGAGAGCCACGTAAAAAAATAATCGAAAAAATGCAGATCAAAAAATGGTCGTCGTCGTCAAGATGACAACCTAAACAAATTGAGGGCGCAACGGAACAGAACAGAACGCAGCTGGCCACATCATCTATCCAAAGCATTAAACTTCTATCCAAAGCATTAAACAACAATCTTCAATCTTCAGCTCGCAGCAAAGAGTACTACCGTAACTTCAAAGCCAGTCGTCCCCATCCAGCATAACCCAACCTATGCCGCGAGCAAACTACCAAGAACAATATTATAGAACATATCCGCATGCATTGTCGCGATAACTGATCACTTCGAAAATAATGTCATCACAATCCATAACATCAAGCGAAATCAGCGGAGGCACTGGACCTACCCACCAACCCTATATCCTATACGCCATATCCAGCCGTCCCCCAGGATCCGTTGGCTCTTCCAGCGGAGGTGCAGGAGGAGCTCACGGTCGCGATCCCATCCAATTATTATGTCCCTACACCGGCTCCAATGTCACGGGGGCCCATCCACTTCGTGTCCCCGCATCTTCTACAGCGGGAAGAGGCGGAACATTCGGAGTTCGATGTTTGATACCGGTTCCGTTGACAAACATGATGGGAGGCGGAGGAGATGATGCCAATGCCACTGTATTTGTGGGGCATGGAGGTGGTGGAGGCGAGACAAAATCTCAAGGTGGAGGGAAAGATGATCATGCATTTTTACTCAGTCGCCTATCTGGAGGCGGTGCTGTGTCGGTAGGAGGGAATAATCCAAGATGGAAGGTCCGTTTGCCGGAGGCGCTTTCTCCCACTCATCAATCCATGGCAGTTTCGCCAGATGGTCGATTTCTTGCTGCAGGGTCTGTGAATGGCACATGCTTTCTATGGGAATGGACTTCGGGAGAAGATAATTTGGTCAAAGTATGGAAAGCACATTATCGTCCTGTGACGTGCCTTGCATTTGACAAAGATGATGGTGCAACATTATTCACAGCTGGAGAGGATGGAGTTGTCAATGCATGGTGTTTGTTGGATTTGGTGGATCAGGATTCTTCTTCCTCTGGAACTCCGTCTATGGGGGCAGTGCATCCATATCGTACGTGGTCTGAGCATCATCTTCCGGTCACATCCCTTTGTGTACTATCTGGAAGTGGATGCGGGTCTACGAGATTGGTGTCATCTTCTCTTGATCGCAATTTGATCATTATGGAGCTGGGAGGTTCGCGAAGCAGTTCCAAGTCTTTGGATGGGAGTAGCGGTGCTAGGACTTTGGCACGGATTTGTCTCCCTTCAGGGTTGCATTCTGTGATATCTGACTCTTCCAGCGGGCGCCTTTTTGGAGCAGGATCTGATGGCAATATTTATTGTGTCGATTTGGATGGGCACGCAATCCATGAGACTTTGGATGGAGCAGGAACATTTGTGAATGCAAATCAATGTAATGATTTATTTTTGAGCTCCAAGCGGGGAAAAAGTGACGCCAAAGGAAATTTTGAATCATTGTTATCAGGTAGTCATGTGGCCCCATCATCATCCTCTGCATCGGCATTGGGGTTATCAACTGATCAGAATAAATATGTTTCGGAATTAAAAGGGCATGTGAAAGCAGTGGTTTCGCTTGCATTGTTAGATCCAGCAGATCTGGCATCTTCCTCAAATAGCGGAAAAGCGACACCTCTCTTGGCAAGTGGGTCTGAAGATGGAACTGTTCGCATTTGGGATTTACATTCGAGGTCATGCGTGAAAGTTCTGAGGCCTTGGTCACCATCATCTGAAGGAGTGAATATTTCATCTGCTTCATCTGCAGCATCATTCCCTCCCATTACTGCCATCGTGGCAGTTCCTAAATCAAGCTTAACATCTGGCGGAGGAGCACTCGCCATGTCATCTACAGGGCATTCTATGACTACACCTTTGTTTCGATTTAATTCTGGTCGACGTGCAGGGGCTAATACAGACTATGCAACACTTTTCAAACCTTTGAAGCGTTTTCTTAGGGGAACGAGTGTGGTGAGTCAATCTCATCTTGATCACAACGCAGACATTTTTGAAGAGTGTGCCCCGATGCTTTGGCCCCGTCGAGGCGAAACGTTCGTTCGTATTTGGGAAGAGTCAGTTGCAGGTGATGTATACTTACAACCAAACAAGAAGGCTAGAAAATTTGGTGATAACTTTCCATCAATTGAAAAGGTTGACAGCGAAGATTCATCGTCAGAAGACGAGGAAGACGATAATATACTTGATGATAAGGCTGAAATTGCGCGTTTGCGAAAAGCTTTGGAAGAGTCCGAAACGATCATTGAGCGTTGGCAGACAGTAAATAATCAACTTGTTTCAAAGTTGAAAAAACAAAGCTCTTCCAAGAAACGCTGATATGTCTTTCAGTCGATAATAAAACATGCTTTTAATTGAAAATAATCACTTCTTAGTTTGTATCACGAGATGCATGTTTGTAGGTTGGCATCAGGCAATCAACTGGTTGCAAAAAAAGAAGACATCTCTTGTCAAAGAATTTAGATGAATTTAGTCATTATATTAAGGTAGCTAAACAAACACAGAGGATTTTATAAGAAAATATCGCGATTAACATTTAACTTTTGTCAGCAATAAGTAAACACATTTTTTTGTGTTGATTATCCAAGCTACACAATGAATTCAAATAAATGGTGCCAGGAAAATGCGACCTCTCATGGCTAAATAATATGATTGGTCTGTGACAGACATGTCAACTCCAATATAGGTGTCTCCTTCTCCATCTTATACCAAACAGATAGTGCATTCTGGGCCTATGGGGACAACTCAATCACCCCCCTCAATTTTCCCATAAGAATTCTTTGTCTTTTTTGCATCCACATCCAATGAAAAATATCATATGGTCACCACAGAATCAATATTCAATATGTAGAGCGTTTGGGGGGAAGGAAGAGTCAGAAAAATTTTATAGATTAAAAAGAGAATAATCTTTATTACTATGTCGATCGCATTGATGCAAAATTTACATTTTACTTTCAAAGTTTGCACTACTTCTGCTCATTTTTGCGCATCATACATAATATTCATGCAATCATTCATATGCTCATGCTTATGAGTATATAAGTATAGTACTCTAACATCCATTTGCAAGCATGGTTGCCCAATATCTCCTCTCTATAATTTAATTAAAAAGTATATTATTTGTAAAAATAAAAAAAACATTTTTTAACGTGTCATCCCTAACATTCAAAAAAGTAAAAACACAAAATTGTACAGTGTTACATATTGATATGAGAACAACTTTGCAGTTTTGCTACAAGCATACAAAATGTCAAGTAGAGCCATGTTGCCAATCAAATCCAAACGATGAGGACTAAACCATGTAATAAATTATCCATACATGGATTGGCTAGGCTAAAAAAATAAATTATGCCTGGTTTAGTTTTCAATAAGTTGCAGTTGTGTTTTTTAAATTTTCAAGGGATGCTGTTTCACAATGCACCTCATTAATAAGTTGACAACTGGAGACGATACCTATAAGGACGTATCTGTGTTGGTTACGAATATAGGAACCCCACAAACACAATACCTGACAACAATGAAGTGGCTCGCAACGTGAAATCTGATAGAATTTGTAGACTAGAAGTAGAAGTGGTTCCCACAGTCAAAAGAAGAGATACCCGAGACAGTCATTATTTACCCGTTGATAGGGATTGCCTCGATAAGTTAGGGCATGCTGCCATCATTACAAGGATTAGATTTGATAAGCCTCCGCTATCTACTCATACACTGTTATTAACTCTTTTTCTGTTTCAATGTCCTGCAGCTCTCAACGTTGTCCAAATCAGACCAGGGGCCACTAGAATGGAATTTGTGTCAGCCACTATGTTCCTCTGCATTGTCTTTGGCATAGACCTCGGTGATATGCACAATTGCCTATCAAGGAGTGGGTCCAATTGCACCATATTAGCTTGGGGTAGATGCTATATAGCTAATATAGCTCCTATAAATGGTGCGCCACTAATTAAAGAATTGGATGAGGAAAGGGCAAAGAAAGAGAAGGAGGCAAAGAATAAAATGCCAGTGAAGTCTAGGTGGTCCAAGAAATAGTAGCAGTTAAGTTTGAACACAGAAACAGCAAACTTGAACGTTTTAAATATGTCCTCTCAAATGACCATCATATCTCTCGTAATAGTTGGAGGGCTCCTGTGTGGACTTAAACTCCCGACTATATATTCTTCATCTAGAATTCTTGTATATCTCTCCATTATAGTACTCCGAACGTATTCATCGCTTGGCTGCGCATCTAATCCCTGCTGTATCCTTTGTCTTCTGTCTAGACAAGACCTGCAAAAGGTTGTTATTCTACTAGCGGCCGCTACGTTGAACCACGCGCTTATTTTAGCTTGACATTGCTCATATGGAGCCAAGTTGCCGTAGCACATCAGAAGCCGAGAGAAAATAACTGCATATCTCAAGCATATATCATTGCAAATGTACCTGACTTCTCGTAACATAAAACAAAACGATGTCATCTTATCAATATCTACAAGATTTTCATTCCACTCAATGTTATCATAGACTTGATCCACGCAGTTTGCAACAACATCGTTTAATTCATGCAATGCATCCCTCTCTTGAGCAAGGAAAACTCTCTCAAACGCTTTCTTTACAAAGACCTGATGTCTAATGCTCACTTCATTGTCAAATAATAGTTCTCACAGAGCGAAGCCCTTGTTCTCATATTTCTTGATCAGAAAAGCAAAAAATAGTCCCTCCTTTCTCTTTTATCTATGTTAATTCTCGACATTCGCCAAATATTATTATGTTCTGAATGCATAATGCAACCTAATGCAACAATCTATCTCAATTATTTTTTGGTGACCCAGTTATCATTTGTTTGCTACATGCACCACATCAGTCACTTTATAACAGTAATACATTATGACAGTAATTATTTAAATAACATGGCAGATACCTCAAAACTGAACTCAACAGACTCAATAAGTATCCCACCGGCAAGTCACAGCAACAGAATAAATTGCTTCAATGAAAAGCAAATGGAGAAGTCATAGCTAATAAGCTATTATGTTTGCGAATAATAATATGTGATAGTAGCAAGAAAACACAAATCACCCGCATTTACAATGCCATGTGTGAGCGGCGGGAAAATCATGATGCCCATCTGTTATAATTAGTAACATAAGAAAGGCCTATCAAACCCCTCAGCAATTGATGAAAAATATCAAGCTAACTTTCCGAGGATCTACAACTCTTTCTCCATGCAGAGAAATCCCCAGCAAAATTCGCTTCATCCAATGACAAAAAAGATGATAAGCTCTTTATCGATTTCCTTCTATCTGAAGTTATTGAACCTTCGTCATTGGCCGTGTCTTCAAAATAAAGATCATTTTCTCTAATGGAAGGCGACTTTGACAGTATGGATGTTCTAAAACTTTGTCTCCATGCCGAAAAGTCCCCCTTGAAATTACCTTCACTATCAGACGATGAAAATGAAACTCCATTCTCGCTGGTGCGATGAGTGTTGGCACGGCGGTGTGCCGTAGCGGCACCTTCTTTCTTTTCGTCAGAATTTGAGTCACTGTTGATATGTGCGTTCTTGCAATTTTCAAATGCGGAGCTTTTCACCATGCATTTTATTTCGTCAGGCAGGAAGTCAGAGACAGAAAGAACCCTATTTAATCCAGTTGCCTGGCCGGAGGCCTTGCTACTTTCATGTTCACTTTGTGTCATCTCATCAATACCAGACGAAATCTTTTTTTTACCTAAAGCATCAAGGACCAAATCTGAGAAGTTTAACACTTGGTCTTCTTTTACACCAGAAAGAGAGCTGCGGCGTTTGGCGTCTGTTGCGGGACAAATTTCCTCTATCATTTGTTCAATCCCATCCAAAGAGTTTTGAAGGGATGATATTGAGGCGTCGCCAACGGTGCTGTTGTCATCGTCGTCACCAAGCATTTCACAAATCCCTAACTGCATACTTTCAGACATCGCAACGCTCTTGCGAGGTGCGATGGATCTCTTCCTTCCATTTTCCGTATCGGATTCGGAAGGGGCTTGGCTATCAATGCCAAAGGCACACGTTCGTCGTGTCGAGTTTTCGGAGTCTTCGAGTCCTATGTCTTCGTCCTCCACTGCGGTATTTCTATTATTCTTTCCGCCACGCAATTTCGAGAACATGCCGTTAAAAATATTGATAGTTTGATCTGATTCGCGCCTGGAGGCCGTGCATTTCTGTGGTCGTTGCTCATTGTTTGTCTTGGCCATCCAAAGCTCGACCGCATATTGGTGCAATGCACCGGGGGTGCTGGCGAGATGGGGATTCTTGTTCTTTACCTCCTCGATGAAAGTTTTGAACTCATGAATTCCACGCAGTTCGTCTTCTGGTGGGGCGCTATCGCAAGACTGTCGGCGTTGGCCCAATCTCGAGAAGCGCATGGTTCGAATTGGTTGGAATATTACGACAAGATAGAAAATGAATTGGAGTGCGTATTTTTTGCTCTGATCACTCCAACGCTAATAATATGCCCTCTCATTGTGTTCTCCAGCCAGTTCACGCGGATATTATTTTGACGGCGCTGAAGTATCATAGACTCTTTCTAGAGAGACGTATCACCAAATAATAATACTCTCTAGAGACTACCTCTAGAGTCACTCTCTCCTAGAGAGAGGGATAGAAGTTAGACCGCAATTATTAGTTGTTTTAGCTTGTTGTCGTGCGTGTAGTGTGATGAAGGCTACACATATCGTAATAATTATGGGCTGTTGCGCGGGAATGGAGGAAAAAAGGACACTGCCATGCATGATTGAGTTTTATTCCTCGCACCGTGTTTACGTAATAGCAAAGAATAAAATGTCTCGGAGAAACCGTACCTGTGCTTAACTTCAATCCAAGCTTCGAAGAAGGTTGAGCTCCTTTAAAAAACAGCTCGCTCGCAAAA
>JALLAR010000458.1:0-22635 GCA_036939335.1 Conticribra guillardii
ATAATGGTGAATTGGGGGAGCAAATAATAGTGATGTAATTGAATGTAATCGACAATGATTTTCAGCAACGAGGGGTGCGATTGGGTGCAACGACGTGACGGTCTTGCATTCTCACCTCCGCACAAGAAAAAAAGGGATGAGCGAAGTGCGCATTTTCAAAAGTTCCAAAAAAATATTTCAAAAAGTGACTCGTGACTAGCTTTGTGCTGGACCCCCTACCACAGCCACAGTAACATTATTTATCAATTCGGTATTTCATCGTCAAAGTTTTGCTTATAATATACACCAAAAATATCAATATAATTGATCATGGCATGTAAAAGGAGATGCATTTTTTTCACTGAATGTCACACCCGTCGTGTGTCCTTTGGACACCCATGAGTTGTGGTCCATATTTTGTGTCGAAGATTTTTTTGTACCAATATTATTTCGTAGATTTCGCATAAGTACCCATTGTACTATTCTCACACAAGTATTATTATATGTAGTTCCCACATGTAATGAACGTTGAAACATTTTATTCCATGTAGTTCCTAAATAAGAGAACCGTTGAAACATTATCCCCAAATTATCCCTAACTTTTTTTGCCGTGTGATTTGTGTGTACTCTTACTCAGACGGCCGATTGACCATGGGATTTCCGGATCCCACGATGACACCAATATGATACTCTTACTCAGACGGCCGATTGACCATGGGATTTCCGGATCCCACGATGACACAATATGCGGAGTTATCAAAAGGGAAAAAATTCAAAAAAGGTTGATAATTGCCATGGCTAATAATTGGTGATTTATAAAGGTTGATAATTGCCATGGCTAATAATTGGTGATTTATGTAATATAACATTAATAATTAAAAAGAAACATAATGATCCCGTGATTTGTTACAAGATTGGAAAAATTGAATGCTTTAATCTGCCCCTTTTACCTCATCATGCATTCTTTTTTCCTCTTTCGTTGTCCCACGTTAATATTGCTATTAATTGTTCTATGCGCTTGTTGGTGATATTTGTTTTAGTTAATTGTTATTCTTGATGTAGTTGATTGTTGCATGTGTTCTGCTCCGTCATCGTCATTTTCGATGCCTCGGTTGATGTGGTTGGTGGTACCACAATGGGCATGATATTAACATGCCCCACCATTCAGTTGTTTGTTGTGCAGGAGAAAGATTGTTGCATGTGTTCTGCTCCGTCATCGTCATTGTCGATGCCTCGGTTGATGTGGTTGGTGGTACCGCAATGGGCATGATATTAACATGCCCCACCATTCAGTTGTTTGTTGTGCAGGAGAATTGTTTAGATGATTGTTATTTGATTGTTGTAGTTGATTGTTGCATATTTTCCCCTTGTCGTCGTCATCGTCATCGTCCGTTCTGCTCGATCCCATACCACCCATCCCCAACAATTCCCCGTGTCTCTCCATCTTCTTCCCCGAATCAAACTTCTTCCAATCTACCCTCCTACTCATCGCGTTGGTTCATGTGTCCCCCCATGATTGTTACATCCCTAGTAATAGTGTTAGTTGTTATTTTTCTTTCGCGGTCGACAGGGTGGGGTTGATTGTTGTTTGTGATACATGGCACTGTGATGCCACGCCAGCAATGGGACGAGTCCGTTGTTGTTGCTGATTGTCCCACGTAGGGGTGCAAACATTCAGGGAGACCAAGAATTGACATTGTCCGATCAGTACGTATTGTTGTGTCCATCGTCGTTCGAAGCGGTCGGTCACCATGGCAGCCAAAGACATCACTATTGTTGTGTATTTTGTCGCTCCCACTCGTTGATTGTTGTATAAGTGTTAGGAAAGTGTCGGCAGAATCAGAAACGGGTTCGGTAGTGGTGACGGCGGCCAGTTGAAGGGATGGATAGGGGGAAGCACAGGAACGAAGTGGACTAAAGAGTGGGATAGTTCGGACCATTGTGCGTAATAATAAAGATGTGAAAGCTAGTGTTTTACTGTGTAAAAAACATGATGGACACGTGATTTTTGAGTAGTTTTTCGAAAATTCGCGCTTCCTCACCAAGCCACGTGGCACTGGCAATGTGGGGATCCATGGAAAGCTGATACAATCAGCTCTCTCCAGTTGCATGGATCCACAATGGATGAATTGTGGAGAAAGAATATTGAACCAAAACTGAATAGCGCGATCAGCTAGCGTTTTAATTGAAAAATAAGGTGGGTTGATGGATGATGACTCTTTTTTTACACAAAAGGTAAAACATGTGGGCATAATTAAATAGGTACCACCACTCACGGGTGCCTCTGGCACACAAAGGGTGTGACTGAATGTGTCACATCTTTGGCTTTTTATCATAGTATGGTGCTAGGGCAATTTATTTTGTGTGGTGGTGGTATCTTATGATTCTTTCTTCCTCTTTTTTTGATCCACAGGGAATAATTGTTTTCAACTTTCAACCCTTGATTATTTTTTTATCTCCACATTCAACATCATCTTTTCAATAACACGAAATAATTCTATCATTCCGATAAATACATCATAGAGTACTAACTAGATACATCATACATGCATGCATACGTATGGTACTGGTAAGTACGTAGGAGGTAGGAGTACGTATTTTTTTGTGCTGATGTGTCACAGTGCGTGATCCACCTGCATCCTGCATGCACTATGCACCCGTGCCATCAACCACCATCAACCACCATCAACCATCAACCAACAACCACAATCCACAATACACCATAATACCACGACCATGGGTAGAGTTGTTACCACAACCAATCAGTATTGACCCCATACCAATAGCATTTCCTTATACTACCAATGCTAGAACAGCACCATGGCATCCGCACTCTGCCTCAACTGTCCATGCTGCAAAAAGAATAAAGAGGGCGAATGGTTCGAGCCCATTAAACGAAATTCTAGAAGCCAGCGGCACGTCGCTCCCGCTGATGGTGCTAGTCGAGGCGATCTTCATGGGGATGTGAGGCCCACACGGCTTTCCGCTCCACGAATGTCGATTTCTTCGGCTGCCTTTACTGCTAGCGAAGGCTCTTCTTCTTCTTCTGACGACGACGACGACGATGACAATGTCAAGGCCAAGCGCAGCCATCCTTCTCTGGCCGATGTAGTAAGATCCAAAGAATTCAGGCGCCATAATTATGCCAAAATTATGTGGTCAGCTTTAACTGAAGACTTGGACGAATTGGACGATAAGGATATTCTAAAAGATCCTCACGCGCCGTTGGATGTTACTTCGCTGTTAGAAACTAGTAGAAGCAATTTTATGTCCATGGGAAGTATTGTAATGGAGGATGACGATGATGAGGAAGAAAAAGAAGATGGTGAGAGAAATGAAGCATCTGAAAAAATGGCAAAAGACGAAGAGAGCTCAGATGCAATTGAGGAAAAGGAGAAGGAGGAGAAAACGTCGCCTCAATCAAGATTTACCACTTTCGGACGTACAACAAGTGCAAATGAAATTCAAGACAAGGAAGAAGAAGAAGATCGATGCAAAAGTGAAACCGACAAAGAGAAACAAAAACACAGATTCTCCAAGGCAATCAAAAAGGGGCGGTACACAGTCACGGGCGCATGGAACAAGGCATCCAATGCAACGTCGCCAAAGTCAGAAGAAAGCGGTCTTTCTAGGCCTTCTCTGTTGCCACCGCCACCACCACTATCTTCGCCCATGGAAAGGAAAAAGGCAATTACCTCCATTGCTCCTTTGGGAAATAATCGATATTTCCTTACTGCATCTCAATCTAATCCCATTATTAAAATGTGGAAAGTAAAACCTGCAAGGGTGACATTCGAGGATGATTCTATCAAGAAGATCAATAATTCCAAAGTTGAATTCGTAAGTGATTTTAAGGGGCACTCGTCGTCCGGGATTTTAGATTTGAAAGTGTTGGATAAAAAGGGGAGGTTCTTGTCTGCGGGTGAGTTTCTCTTTTGTCAAATATATATACATAAGAAAGAATGTATTGTCGTCGATTGTGTTTTAACTAAATCAATCTAGTTTTATTCATGTTCAAAATACCATTTGTGCTTTGTCTAACAATTGTTCTATCCCATTCTGTTTGATCTGTCACAGGAAAGGATAATACCATTCGGCTTTGGGACTCGCGCTTCAACTGCAAGAACATTCGAAGTGGCGAACAAGAAAGACCCCTGACTCTCCTTGCAACATTCGAGCCCACCAATAGTCGATTGGTTCATTCCATCGCTNGAACAAGAAAGACCCCTGACTCTCCTTGCAACATTCGAGCCCACCAATAGTCGATTGGTTCATTCCATCGCTGTCCTTGATGAAGGAGAATACGTTCGTCCGATTGATGATATTGATGGAGCAATGGTGAAAGCCATGGCGAGAAAGATGTTTTGGAAGGGAGCTGCTGCTGTACAACGTGCGGCGGCGGAGAGAGAAATCATTGGATGTTCTGGAGTGTTTGCAACGGCTTCCAAGAATGATAAATCAGTCAAGATATGGGATATTGGTGTTGCGGATAAAGATGAACGCAATCGAAGTAGCGCTGCCAGTAGCAGTGGTGGCAGTGGTGGCGGCAAAAAAGATGCTGCAAAGAGTAAGAGCATTGCTAAAATTACTCTTTTGCACGAATTAAAACATGATTCTGCCATAGTCGCCTTGGTATCGGCTGGGAAGGGGGAAATTATACTCACAGGAGATACCATGGGAGTTGTTTTCATGTGGGAAAAGGTTAGATCTTCCATGGTCTCGGTGCAAAAGACTTGGACGCTCATTCGAACTTTTACTTGGATGAAGGATAAAGGTCTTTATCGCCCTGATACCATAACCAAACAGTCCATTTCTTTCCTAAGTTTTCTAGAGAACGAAACCATGTTTGTTGTTGGAACCAAGAGCGGAGTGTTGAGCATTTGGGATGTTGACAATGATAAGGAGAAAGTTTACAAGAATGAGAGTATCAAGCTAAACGTTAAGAGCGAACCGATGACGGGAATCCATAAATTGCCACTGATAAAGGATCCAACATCAGACAAATCTAGTCCTGCATTCTCAGCTTCTTTTGAAGATGGGTTTATCGTGTCTATTGCGATGCTTCCAAATGAAGATGGTGCTTCCAGTTACTCGCCGTTTATCTTCCATGCGATGGACTATTCAAGCATCTACCACGAAGACGATTCAGAAATTGGAGATGTGGAAGAAGTCAATGCTGTAACTTCCATTTCCACTTCAGGTCAAGCTTTAATTGCTGGGGACATGATGGGAGGGGTTCATACATTTATCCCAACTTGGAGTTCTGATTTGGGGTATGGGGATGCATTGGCCCTTGATTGCAAGCAGCAGGAAGGTTAGAAATTGTGTTGTTTGCCCTTAAAATCAACAACTGGGGCGCATGATTTAATATATATGTAAAAACGTTTCACTACTAATAATAGCTTTGTCTAAACATAGTTTTCTAAAAGTTTAATAAATCTATCTATGGAAATTGAGCAAAAGTTGGCTCTCTATGATGTTTGGTATTGTGTGGTGGACTCATGGGATATGTACAAATGACGAGGTAAGGGTGCTTTGGAAGTAGATAAGGTGAAACTATTTTTGTCGTCCTTTTCCAATTTGCATCACCTGCCAAAGCAGTCATTAAACTTGAGTCTTCAGCACAACGGCTCAATATAGTAATATTGAAAGTGACGACTGAAAGATCACAACATCAAATACAATTTGATTTGGAGCATGTTTCATCGTTGAGATGCAGATACTAAGAGATAAATGACGCAACATATCTATCAGTTTGCATATGTTCTAGCTGCATCTTTCAGGTCGGTTTGACTCATCTACATAGAGATGATGCTTTCATTTTGCGTGCATGGAGTCATCTATACAACGTAATAAGCCAGCGCACCGTTGAGCTGACGCATTGTGTATGTGGCTCCAAAACGACCAGATTTGCCAACACCTATCATAATATCGATACTTGCATCCTGAGCAAATACACTTCCAGTAACGTACTCTGAAGAATAGTGATAGAGCATATCTGGAGTGTTAAATGTCAAGTAGAATGCTTTAGTTGATCCCTTTTTGATTCGGATTGGTTTTAGGAGAGGGCTGGAGACAATTGTAGGCTCGCCATATCCTTTGCAGTCCACGTTTACTGTTGCCACGAGCTCCCATTGGGTTGGGTCTTTATCATAATTTTCCCATGAGCCATCACGAGTGTAAATAGTGACTGGAACTGTAGTTGTGAGCTGGGTGTGTATTTTGAACGATGATATATCTACCGTCTTTTTTGCAAACACGTCAAACATGTTGCCTGCCTGCTTCTTATTGGCCAAGTAAGTTGTTTCAAGTTCCATGAATAACGGGAGCACCGGGAATGAAGGCTGTGAATTAGAAGACGTGGTAGGATTTGGAGTGGGAAATTTGGTTGGTCGTCTGGTCGGTTTATTCGTCGGGCGTCGTGTAGGAGAAGGAGATGGCTTAATCGTTGGGTTAGGAGTCGGAAGAGGATTTTGGGCAATAACTTCTGAGCTACTGACTGAGTAAAACACTGCTCCATTCATCTGGCGAGATTGCCAACTCCTTCCAAAGCTAACCCCTTTACCAACACCAGCCATGATTTCAATATTTTTGTCACTGATGTACGTGGCTCCAGTTGGGTAGTCATTATCCACGGCTTTGTAAAGCATTTCCGGTTCATCAACAAAAGTGATGTAAAATGATTGAACAGTGCCTTTGGCAATCGGTACGGCTTCAAAACTTCCAGCAGGAATAATTGTAGGGGAACCAAAGCCCATTGCATCTACTTCAATTCCAGAAGTTGGCGAGATCATTGTCCATTTTGATGGGTCGTCCAAAAAGTCTTCATATCCATTGATTCCTCCAGCATTATTAAGGGTGTATACATGCAATTTGACCTTTCTATTGCTTGCTTGCGTGTGAATCGCAAATGATGTAATTTCCACGCCATCTTCCTTCGCTTTCACGCCGAACATATTTCCTGCCTGTTTGCGGTTAGCGCTGTAGGTAGTTACCAGTTCATGGTCTTGAGAAGTCACTGGTGGAATCACAGTGTTTTCTTCAGCCGAATTGAAACATCCCGTTACCACAAGAGAATACCGCTGTTCAGCATATCCAGGCCCAAGCATGTTTGCCCTCACCGCAACACGGTAGCGTTGGCCAGTGGAGGTGTTGCCAATTCTGATTCGTTCAATATTATTGAGAATATCCCGCGTCGATGCGCCATTTGGGAAATATTTTTTGGATGACGAGACATTTTCAATAAGAAGGTCCAAGTCGTTCACCAGACACTTGGTACATCCGTTGGTAGCGGGAGGATCATACCATGTGAGGGTGGCACTGAAATCGGAGGAGCATTTACTTGAGTTTATATCAAAATCAAACTTCGTCTCCTCGCCACTTCCAATAGCCATATCATTTTGGACAAATATGTTGAAGTCGTTTTGACTTGGTAGTGGGAGTGATGTCAGCAGGTTTGTGACCCCCATATTTTGATTGCTGTCATATGAAGTGATTGGTTGATCAGCGATAATGGTTGACGTTCCACCTACTTGCACTCCTTTCAAGAGCTTTATGTTTCGGAGAACAGACAAAGCAATAGTGAGGAATCAGCAAAACTAGTGTTTTCAAACTGAAGTAAGAATCGAAGCCGCAATTAAACAAAACATACCTGAGCTCCATTAGAAAGAACAGCCTTCACTAATGTTCCACTAGGGTCCATAGGCTCACCGCAGCCCTTTGAACCACATGGATACCAACCTTCCTGGAAATACTGTCTCACTAGGGCACCAGCTCCGGCAACCACAGGTGCGGCCATTGATGTCCCTGCTTTCAAATAACTTGACTCCTTTGTAGAACAATCGCGCAAACCCGACGATGCAGAATCCAAGGCATAACCCGGTGCCATGATGTCTGGCTTTGTTCTTCCATCTGAAGTCGGGCCACGAGATGAGAAGTCAACAACATACGACAATCCAGAACCAAAGTCGGCATTATTTGTGGCACCAACTGCAAATACATTCTTGCACGAGGCCGGAGCACCAATGGTATTGGAAGGACTACTGAATTTGTTTCCGCTATTCCCAGCACTTGAGATGTAGAGAACATCGGGATAATCAATCAAAAGCTGATCGTAAAGTCTGCATACCCAATCATATGATGTTCGATATCCAAATCCCCATGACCCAGTCGCGACTTTTGCTCCTTTCTTTGGGTGCGCATCATGGAATGAACTGAACCAAGCTTCGCGAGGATCGTTCACTGCACCTCCAAGGCCAATATCAAAAAAGTGAATTTTCGCACCAGGAGCTATTCCTTCCTTGGAATCATCACCATTTCCGATGGTTTCATCAAGCACATGCTGACCTGCGACAGTGCCTACGACATGTGATCCATGACCACGGTAGATATCAGTGGAATCTCCTCCCCTTGGAGAGATATCGTATTTAACAACCTTCCTCCTAGAGTAATCCCACTAAGAATAGCAACGTCAAAAATTAGAAAAAGAATTCATTCATTCTTGACACTGCTACCATTTTTCGACTCACCGTTGAAAATATATCACCATCGCCAGTGCCATCCTTGAAGTAGCAATTCTTTGTATCTAAACCAGTGTCAGAAACACTAACTATTTGGCCACTTCCATCCAGACCCGCATCAAAATAAGGGCGTTTCCACTCCCCAGCATTTGTTGTCACTGCACCTTGAACGGCATACTGAGCACCCGCATTGTCCAATTTCACACTTTTTGACATGACGCCAACATTAACAACAAGAGGATGAACTGCCAATCCTGCGATTAGCGATGCCACACATGCTGGGTTGGGAGAAGACTTATTTCCATCATTAGATACTTTGAACTCATACGAAGATGCATCAAAAGATGATTCGATCATGATACTTTCCATTAAAGAAGAACAGCCATGTTCAGACTCGATGCCTGACGCAAGGATACGCGACCAATGATTTTCTGAAGATGATGGCGATGATCCCTCATTAACAATAACAGCTGACTTGGTGATGGAAAATGCATCATGCAAAGATAGTTTTCTCAACTTCCTCCGATGTACATCTTTGATATCTTCTTCGGCATCTGCATCGTCTATGCTTTGACCAAGCCTTCTTCTTCTTCCATTGGCAGCCATTGCAATCAAATCTTGCATTACACTATTTGCATTCTCAATAGTAGAAGGCGGTACCAATGAAAACACGATGTATTGATCTGCAATGGAATCTTGTTGCACATAAGCATTGTCCCAAAACAAATCCCCAGGTGCCGCTTCAACATTCACGTCCTGAGCTCGTCTAAAACTGCGTAAACCGCGTACTAATGAAGAATCATCGTATCCATCCTCCACTGGATCATTGTTGATGTTCATTATGCTATCAAACAGTTCAGGCGATATTTTCATCACATCAACCCACGGAACTAATGCAATGGAACCACTGCTGCCACTGGCAAGTTGCTCACGGAATTTCTTCCCAATTGCCCACGCAAATGTTGGTTGCATGCCCAAAATGACACAAACCATTTTAGGATTGGAGTGAACTACATCAAAGTATTCATTTTCGACTCGTACGTCTTTCCCGGATGCAATTAGTATTTGTTCCAAGTGTTCATTGCCGCTCATGGGAGTAGTAGACGAATGACAGGCAAAGAAAAGGGAGTCAATTTCTTCGGACCAGTTGGTTTCTAGTTCTATTTCTTCATCGATAGCTATGAATGGTTCTTGTTCGCTTGAGCTTGGATCCTCTTCAGACTCGTATGACTCATCCGTGCTGGAGCTTGAGCTGGGCACTTCAAATATAACACCAATATCATTCGACATTTTCTCCTTATTTGCCTTTAGACCCCTTTGTTCAGTGCTTTCATCACCACCATGATCATTATCACCTACATGAGAACTCGAAAATAATTTGGCCATATCCCATGCATGTGACACAATTCCATCCCAAGCAGTTTCAACTTCCGGTGGAATAGTTATTGTCTTGTGAAATCTTCCACGTTTTTCCTCAAAAGACGATTCTTCGTCCTTGTTATTATCGTTATTCCCATTGCGATGATGATTTTTCTTGATCAGTTTGCGTTGACGACGAGCGCGACGGCGATTTCCATTGGTGGTGATTTTATCAATGCTCGCCACACGTTCTTCCAACAGAGCAGTGAAATCATTGGTTTCTGATTCAGCAGCAACTGTGATTGCATCGTCAACATCTTCTGTTGTTTCGTTGAATACTCGTGATGATGTTGATGATTTCTGATGAACAATGAAGGCCATTTCATCATCGAGAAATGTTCTAAGGACCGATTGGAATTGTGCCAGTGTCATTCCATTTTGCGCGTCTACTTGATGAAAGAATGATGTGAGTATTGAGAGGGTAAAAAACGTCAGCATTGATAGATGATGGAATTTTTTCTTGGAGAATGTAGATCTTGGTGAAAACGAATGATAAGACATTTTCATTGGATGGTAGGATTCACTGTCCAGTCTATATTGGGGTGAAATGTCTGTCGTGGTTCGACCTTTGAGTTGCTTTTGGACTTTAGCAGTCATTTGTTCTTTATTGTGCATTTTTCAATCGAGTTGGCGAGGGATAGCTCAAGTTGTTCGTCGATAGTGGCGTGGATAATTTGTTTGATAAACGGCCTTTCGTGAAATTGATGTAGTCGAAGAAAGCGAGGATCTAGAAATTATGAACTTCTTTGGACATGCAAGGCCGTATCGTAGAGCGCAGCGACAATATTATGTGAGAATTGATAAAGGTTAACAACTATCCGGGCACCAGTCGAGCAAATGTATTTTCACCAAGAAGGCAGGCGATGTATGTCATTAATTCTAGAGGTCCTCTCCGTTTTTAAAAGATACATAGTAGTGAATTGTCATTGCTCTTTCATTCGTCGAGCACGCATATCATAGAACATGTATGTATGTTGTTCATTCGGTCACATCATGTGCTCTGTAGCGCTGCGCAAAGCCCAAATCTATCCGGCGAAAGATCTTCTTCCACCTACTATCGCTCGTATGCGAACCCACAGTCTCAGTACATAGTCTACATACGTAAGTTTCAACGGCAAATTTAAATTTGAACGGAATAATGTTTGTACATCGCTGTAGGTTTGAACTATTTGAATGTCCATAGTTTTGGCGTAAAACATTCTGTATTTGAATCTACTTATCACGTATGTTCTAGAATTAAAACTTCCATCTTAGCTTAAATGAGTTTGAACGGAGTTTCTCAAAATTTACTATGATTATGCTCTGCGTCATACTACGATACACAACATAACCCTAGAGTACTACTATCTTCTACTTATTAAAGAAGTTCGAATACAACATCATAACCCTTGGTCAACACAAAAAATCGTCTGCACAACATGATGATGTTGTGTAGTACAATAGTACGATATCTGCAACTATCTGCGAACAGCAATATCTCCGTTCAATCCCCCTTCTGTCTGTGCAAGCAGAGCTAATCAGAGCTAAGCCGAGGCAAGCAGGTAAATGTACCTATAATAATGCACAGAAGCCATCATTATTTTTTACTCGAACCGTCTTTTCGGTCATAACTTGAAAATAAAAACAAGCCGCGAAGTCAACAATAATCGGGATCGCTCCATCTGCATACTACCTATCACCTCAACTCAAACCTTTGAAATGAAATCAGCCTGTATCGCCACCCTCGCCCTCGTCGGCATCGTCTCCTCCGCCGCTGCCAGCAACGTCCCTCGCCGTATGCGCACCCAAAACATCCGCCGGCAATTGGGCACGGGTGATGATCACGGACACGATGAAGAGGAATACGACCCCACCCTAGGCCTAGGCTTAGCATCCAGCATGTCCATGTCTGTAGCAACTGACACAGATGCCACTTCAGATGAGAGCGGAGAGAGTGATGTGACTACTGAGGAAGGTGCGAGTTCGGCTTCCTCATTTGCAGTATCTGGATTGGTATCGGCAGTTTGTATTGCTGGGGCATATTCCTTTATGTAAAGTGGCACGCGGCACATTTCCAATTTCCGATAGAACAGTGCAATAGCAACAACTTGGTATGAAGCATTAGAAAGAAAACAAGTTCTTGCCGAATATCATCGCATCATTGAAGCAATGTAAGGTCGGGTTTATAGAGAGCATCTTGTTGTCTTGCGCTATCAAGCGCATGCATGTGGCTATCTCTATTGTGCGGGTTTCCAATTACGTATAGCATTCTAATTTTAATAGTAGGTTCATTTTAGCATCACCATTGAAAGGATTTTGTTTGTGGCTCCAAATAAGTTGTAAGGTTTATATCCTCTGGCGTGACGACATTGCGCATACAATTGAACACGTCTAGGTAGAATGAATGAATTGTACAGTGAGCAGTGAGCTATGATTGCTTAAGTGCGCCTGATTTTATCGCACTCTTGGTTGCAATGAATCATATCCTTTTCCTTGCTAGAACCGCAAAACGAAGGAAAGGCGATTGTCCTCAGGGAAGACTTATCTCAGGGCAATGTTTATTCAGTTGTATATTTTTTATTGGGAGACGTTTCTTATTCTGTTCCAGCCAATCTTCGGCACAACTCCCTACATTGTATAGTCGTGACTACACCAAAAACTAAAAGACCATGTGGCTGCGACTTTCATTTGCTTAAAGAGGCCTGCTCGTATCATTACCATGGGCAAAAGGGCAGTGAATGCGCCAGTGGTATTTGTCTTCTTTGTTGATGTCATCCCTATCCACGCAGTTGAATCGCATCTGAGGCCCCCGGCGTCTCACGTCATGACGATAGCCGCGCGCGGACGTATAATATCCCTGTCCTTCGGCTCCAACATCTTATCCAAACCCAACTCCAAGAATATCTCCGTTCCTATCTGCCATCAAAGAGCTACGGTAGATTCGAGACCACATTGGATATCAGAAACGTCACATAGAGGCTTGGGCTGGATGCACAAATTCTGCATCAGCTCGTCAAGGCCGTTGTCGTCCTCGGCAACATTGGAAGGATTAGCTTCTTCCTCGCCTTCCCTCTGCAATATCAATGACAGGATCATCACCACGATGATTTTCGCCACCCTAACCGATGTCAAGGATTGGGTCTTCAACCTCACGTTCGGCTCCTGGCATCTTCTTTGATAGAATAAGTACTTGAATTGAAACGATTGTCAAGTTATGAACCCGTTGGAGGAACTCCCTCGTTCAAACAAATCTCTCTTCGTAAATTTCCTCTTTGGCTGCTCTAATCACAAGGGCTTGGATAATTAATGTGAAACCCTGATTAGGAAAGATTAGAGGAACATCTATCGGCCTCTTCTCAATCAGTTTGAAGCACCTGCTATTTCAACGGCCATCTAGAGAGAGAGTACTCTCTCTAGAGAGTGGTGGCAAGTCTGAGAGTTCCACTCCGGTTATGTACTGCAAGTTGACGTACGTATGTTTGTGTAAAGACAGTACTAGGACGCCTTTTAGCACGATCCTCTCACACGATAAAATGGGATACGATATTTTTTTGTGTTTTGTCAACCGCAGCAATTGGCTGTAATAATCATAACATCCCGTGCACCGAATGAGAATGAAAAGATTTTGGTACGATAGCCAGCGGAGAATCATTCAAACCCGTTTTTCATCTGGACTCCCGCTAATGAATTCACCATTTAAGTCAACATTTCGTCTTCAGTCTTCGGTTCTATCTTTGGTCATAATCTCAAACTCTCAAAGCCACAAAAGCAGAACAAATTCTTAGAAACACATTGTGTCAACAAAGTCGCATCACGCCAGTAACAAAGAAATTTTTGATAATGAAATCTGCCTGCATCGCCACCCTCGCCCTCGCCGGCATCGTCTCCTCTGTTGTCGCCGACACTGTGCCTGTCAAATCCGTCCCACGCCGTATGCGCCGACAATTGGAAGTTGCCGAGCCCGAAAAGGAAACCAATGCGGAAGCTGCCGTGCCTACTCTTTATAGCACCGAAGATGAAGCTGCCGTTCCTACTCTTTATAGCACCGAAGATGAAGCTGCCGTGCCTACTCTCTATGATGAGGTACCTGAACCCGTCCTCATTAACACCGACCTCGATGGCGAAGAGCCATACGATACTATCCTTGGCATGGCATCCATGCCCATTGCCATGTCCATGTCCATGTCCATGTCCATGCCGACCGGCTCCACCGACGACGAGAAAAAGAGTGATGTGAATATTCAGGAAAGTACAAGTCCGGCTTCCTCGTCTGCACTATCAGGATTGGTGTCGGCTGTTTGCATTGCTGGCGCGTATGCGTTTATGTAAAGTGGCACGCGGCACATTTCCAATTTCCGATAGAACAGTGCAATATCAACAACTTGGTCCCAGCCAGAATTATTATACACAATTATTAGATCCTTCAGCGAACAACAGTGCAATATGAGAAATTCGGTGTGGCTTTTGCATTACTCATAGTGCTGTTGGGGAAGCCAGAGTTTTAATCATCATCGCGTCAAAGGATCGAAGCACTATTGGGGAAATTGTTTGGGTTTGTGGGTTATTTTACGTAGTTCGTGTAATAAAAATGTTAAAAGGAATCTGATCTGACTTGATACATTATTTTAGGATGATATTTTCAATATCCTTCAATTCTTCACACTGTCAAATAGAGCGCATGGCTGCAAGTCAGGCTGAAATACTTCACTGATTTGTTTCTTCTACGTTGTTCTGGTAGTTACGTCTAATTAAAGTTTTTATTCACTATATGCTATTCTACGTAACTTCACAGGGAATGAAAGCAAAATTACCCATTTCTTGCATCAATATCCTGCCTAGATAAATTGCTGAAATCATGATGTGACCATTTCCAATTTCACACAAGAATGCTAAATGACAGGGAATGAAAGAAAAATTACCCATTTCTTCCACCAATAGACTGCCTAGGTTAATTGCTGAAATCATGAGGCCACCACTTCCAATTTCACACCAGCATGCTCTATGACTACTTTGTGGAGAAGTATTTTGCAAAATTTTGTTGTGTACTAATGCCAAAGATAGATCCAGTTACAATAATTGATTAAAATCCCGCCAACCACCCAAAGATGATGTTCGTAATATTAAACTTGTTGCTATACTAAAATGTTACAAGGAATTAGGTGTGCTTGTGCGTCATTGTATGCCATGACTGCATGCATTAGCATTTCGACATGATAAGGAGGGGAAATTGACAAATAATGCGGAACTCAAGGTTGTCCCTACAACAACAAGCGCCGGTAAAGATAACCATTACGATAGAATGCCCACCCTCTAAAACTGAGGTGAACCATCCTCAAAAATGCCCGCTCTCTAAAATTGAGGTGCCGCATCCTCCCCTCCTTGTTTATCAAAGGCGATTTCCAAACATGGTGGACTCTTCCCCTCCACCACAATCGTGGGTCCTACTCCCTGCTGCCCTGCACCGACACTCTCCGGATTAGCTCCCAAACTGCCATTCCCCTTCGCCTTCAAATACTCCCCCATTGCATTCTTATGGGCTTTCTCCCATAACTTTTGCTGCTCCTTGTCCGTGCTCGTCCCCTTAACAAGCCGGCCAAATTTCCTCTTGGCGCTTTGCAACACCTCTGTCCATCCCTCCATATGTTCCGAGGCTACAGTATGACGCCTATTACTCTTGGTAATATTAACTTGCTTCATAGACTCGTTCATTTCTTTGACCGTCACACCGAATTCGTCGCGGAGCATGGATCTTCGCACAGTTGATGGGACCATCATTTCGACTTTATCACGAGCCGGTCCCTTAAAGTTTTCATAGTCGTCCAAGGGGAGTGGATCATGTTGAACATATTTCCATCCAATGGAGAGGGGAACTCCCTTGGAAACACACGGATTGTCTCCAGCAATACGCTCATGCTCCCGAATATCCACGGTTTGGAAAGAGATATTGCGCTTCCCCTTGGTAATGGGACTATTGACGGTGGCAGTGTTATTATTAGTTTCTGTGCCAAGGGCATCCCCCGAAAGGTCATCGAGGGACAAGACACTCCCCGCGCTCGAGTCCCTCCTCTTCATGATTCCGTTGACCTTGCGTCCACTCTTCAATTTGGGCTCCGGACCACGATACGCACTTGCACTCGATCTTTGGCTCAACATGGATTCCTTCGAATGGCATGATTCATCCATAAACCCCAGGTGGGACAAGTGACGAGTAACATTCTTTTTCTTCGCCATCTTGTCGATGAGTTTGCGACTGCTGGCATTTTCTTTGGAGTAGGCATAATCTTTGTCGGATGTGTGGAATAGTTTCGCCATGTTGACGTAGTTGGCAACATTGTCGACTTCTTCTCCGGGTGAAATGGGATTTTTATTGAAGAAATTTTCGTTGAATTTGGTTAGTAGTTCCTGGTGATGACTGCAATTTCCGGCGCCGGGGCTCCAGGATTGAGCACGTCCCGCAAGAGTGGGAGGTGATAAGTCGTCGTATTTTTCTGCTCCTTCTTTGGTGTCGATTCCAGCGGTTTGATTTTGATCGTCGAGATCAGACATTTCATCGATGAGGTCATCGGTTCCCAAGAGAGGTTCGGGATGATTTCCATTTCCCCAAGAGTCCTGTAATTAATAGAAACGGAAGAAGGGGCAGAATGCGTGATTAGAGTGTGCGCATGAAAAAATAAAAATGGTTGAAATAATAATGAGCACATCTTGTGAACAAAAGGCCTCATCTCATTTATCCCCCTGAAAATAAAGATTATTTAATTCTAACCCCCCACTCAGACCAAGATTTGACCAGCTGCACAGACTCCCCCCGAATGTGAGGCGTGTGAAGCAATCCGCACCATTCGAACAATGAAACGAAGCGTCATTTGGCTCCGTCAAGCACGCACGCACACGTCAATGATTAGAAAGGCGACCACAGCGGCGCCGCCAAGTCAAATAATCAGCATCTAAATTCAACCTTCGCTTCGACTCGCCCGACGGCCCCACATGAGCCTAACTCACATGAGTGCACATGCCTCTCTCTTTCTTCCCGGCACACCGTCCAATTCGGTCCGATCCGATCCCAGTCCTTGCCCAATCAGTCAATGAAAAGACACGACACAACAATCAAACGACACAACAATCAAACGACGAACGTACCACAGTAGTTACCGAATCCATCATTTTTCTCGAATGCAATTCAATCCTTTTCTCATTCGATGNACGAACGTACCACAGTAGTTACCGAATCCATCATTTTTCTCGAATGCAATTCAATCCTTTTCTCATTCGATGCCCTTCGCTGCAAAGGAGGTTCGCTCAACTTGTCGTTGGTGGCAGTGGGGGAAGGGATGGAGGACACATCGACTTCGTGACTTTCCTCGCTGGTGACGTTGACGGGAGCGGCGGGAGAAGAATCGGAGGTGATAGCGGCGGACATGATAATGTTGTCAGATGATACTAGTTTGGAATTGGGAGGCATATCGCTGTCTCTCGCTTTTACTCTCTATGTCAAGATGCGATGTGTTGTTTCTCTATTCTGTGGTGGCGGCTCACTACTATCTAGGTACTTCACTATATTATACTGGCAGACTTGATTTGATTTGGCCGCGACTGGTCGACTAGTTGATTGGTTGATTGGTTGATTGGTTGATGAGCGGGTCAGTATTTTATTGTTGAAGATATGTTGTAGGAGCGAGCGGGTAGATCGTTATTGGAGGTTATTGGTCGGTCGGTCGAAGTCGGCTGGCCTTGACGAATGCAATGAATGATGGCGAGGCGATTCGGAGGGGCTAATAATTATTATTTATTGGATGGGTGCCGCTCTCAACAATATAATAATTGTCGCAACAACTTATTATTTCCGTCTTTGCAGTCTCGCTCGGTCAAGATGGAATCGTTGTGGTCCTGTTTTAGAGTTCGATGTTGATGATGAGCGAAGGTTTTGAAAATGTCTGTTTTTTTAGTTGGTGGTAATTGATGGTTCAATCATGCCAAGCGATGATGCTGATGATGTGTTCCTATTGAACGCATATCTAGTAGTAGCATGAAGGCGGCGGCGCTTCTATTGTTTTTGTGCGTAGTACACAATGTACAATGCATCTCTCTCTAGCAGTAGATTTTAGTGGAGTCTGAACAGTTTAGACGGCAATTATGCAGTCACCACACATACAAGTTTGAGAGATACTGGGAACAACGAACATCATGATGTATGTGGTACTCCTATGGTTGTTGCTACTCTAGTATCATTCCCGTCCCAAAAAAAAATATTCCATGTTGTATTTGCGTGTTATTCTTAGCATACAGAAAATCTACAATGCTAGGTGCATGTCGATCTTGGCTACTATCGACAGATCCCGGATGTCAGTGAAGTGAAAAATATTTTGCATGTGCAAAATCTTTGGAAGAGTGTCAACAACAACTAAAACAAAACAAAATCCATTTCGAAAAATAAATGGTTGGCAGTTAGTTGTTGTTGATGACAGTCACGAGTCGCGAGCAAAGTTGGGAATTACTAGACAGTAGATACAAACAGTACCATACCATACAATCAACGATAAGACATTTTTTTATTTATATTATACATACGAAGCGTACTCTCTCTCTAGAGAGAGAGATGTACTCCTATTGTACAACGATTTGAGTCGTCTTTATATAAAAAAATGGGTGGAGAGTGGAGACCCTCTCGACTTGCATAGAATATCGACTTTCGAATAAAGACTATAGCCTCATTGTTACTACAATAGGTACGGTTCTCTCTAACCAAGGTTGTGATGAGAATCTAAAACTCTCTCAATAATAATATCCCTCTCTAGATCAGAAACTGCCGAAATATTTTGGCAAAAACTCCCTCTATGTCCGATGTGATGTGTAACAATGACGTAGATGCGTCAAAATCTGTCACAAGTTCCAAGAATGATTCGTCAAAAAAGCTTCAATAAATAGCGATACGACGGTCTTCTCAGATTTCAGTTGAAGTTTCAATGCTAAAAGTAAAAAACGGAAAACACGAATAAAAGCCCAAGTTATTTTCAACAGAGTGAGAATACCAACAAGATCTGAAAACGTACACGGGTCTTAAGAAGTTGAGACAGTGGGTTCCTTATTAATATGCAGTTTGCGAACTAACTTGAAGGGCGAATGGATGGTTTTCTAATTACTATCTCTTACTGCGACATGGAACAAGTCTATTTGGGATAGTACCCGTCATAATATAATATACGTCCGCCTTTCTCTCTCCATCTGGCTGTATTGTAGAGACTCTCTAAATAGAGAAACAAAAACAATAGAGTATGATGTACTCTACAAACCAATAAGTTCAAAATGCTCTCAAAAGTTTTTCGGAAGATTGAAGCAAAAACGGCAGATCGACGGAAGTTTGAGACAATATCGTAGGACATCATTAATTATTTTTTTGGTGAGAGAAAACCACTTGTAAGAGAACATTATCTCACTTCCACTCTTCGAAAATATTTCGCATAAAGGTCTAGATTTGTATTTTGTTCTTGATCTGTCTTCATGTTTCAAATGCCTTGCATCATCCTTCAAAATGGGATTTTAGAAATCTTAGCCTTGAGACCATCCAAATGTTGACACACCTCAAACATCAAATGGGAAAGATATCCCACCTGACAAGTCTTAACACTGTGTTCAAATAAAACAATAGCCATCGCCGTCTCCTTGGCATCATACTCATTGATTATCTCAGTTTTGCGAATCATCCCTATGCCATCTGTCATCCAATCGCAAAGAACGTTCACGGACAAAGACACTGTGCCTTTCACAGGAGCCATTGAATTCATCAGCTTGGGTTCCGACAATATCCATCGTTGTCAAGATAGGAGTCTCCATCATGGTTAAGATGGGTTTTCTTCGATTTTCGACATCATGAATTATTCACTTTTAATTTAAAAATATGGTACCAGTGTATTTTACAGCATGCAACTATTGGATAGAGGGATGAAAATAACACAGTCGTACTTGGATTTGTATAAAATAGTAGATATTAACAACAACCAATGAAAGCAAAACATCAAGGCCTGTTTTTTGGATCGTATCGCATGTCTCTATGTAAAATTACCTGTGAAAAAACAATAAAAACTTGAGTATAAATATTACAATCTATACATGACATAATATCCACAAATACTATTAACACAATGATGAAATTGATATTGTCAAAAGCTTAGTA
This sequence comes from Conticribra guillardii, assembly GCA_036939335.1. Lineage (NCBI taxonomy): Eukaryota > Bacillariophyta > Thalassiosirophyceae > Thalassiosirales > Thalassiosiraceae > Conticribra > Conticribra guillardii. The sequence continues at coordinate 20,065 of JALLAR010000458.1, forward strand.
TTATGCAGAGCTAGCATGTGTGGCTGACAAGATGTCTAACTTACAATATGATACCAATGAGTGTCACAAAGAGTTACAAAAATTAAAGCCTGATAAATGTATCAATAGGCCTTAGATCAGTTGCTATCTCAATTAATTGTATTTCTGTGATATGGTTGATGATGTGAACTGGTGTTGATGAGGTTGAGTGATGAGAATTGCTTGTTCTGATGTTGTGATTTAAAAAAATACTTGCGATTTTTTCCCTGACAAGAAGACTGAAAACGCATAAATTATTTTGGCGGTGACAGAATTAGCAAAACCCAGATGTCTTATTTGTGTTAAAGTAATTACATTTCATCTGATATTACATATTTTTATAGCATCAGTATCAGTATTGTGTCCTTCTTAAAAAAGTTGCAGTGATAGGACTGAACCTGCATACAAGATCCAATGTAGTTTTACATATTGAGCTAGATTAGAAGTGTTGTTACCAGCATACAAATGTAGTAATAATCTACAGGTACACAATATCTGGTGCACTTTCAATGTGTACAACCTCACTTAAATAACTTCACAATTCCAATATATTGTTCGCCAAATCAATGATGATGTCACCAAACATACCATTTCTGCAGCTCCATTACAACAACCATGAACCATGACCATGGGGGGAAATCAGATTGCCAATATAAGTTTTTTTTGAAGGAATGGACCCATATATCCAAAATTGTAAAGAAAAAAATATTCTCTAGAAGCCTTGATATGCACTGATTAGAACACATACGGTAGGTACATATGGTATCATTTTTGGTGAGAGAGTTCCACACACTTGCAAGACACATTATTCATCTTCCCCTCTTCAAAAACATTTCACATAAATGACTAGAGTTGTATTTTGTTCTTGATCTTGATCTGTCTTCGTGTTTTATGTTAAGATAGGATAGGGAAAGTCTAAGATGTACTTTGACTTACCAAGTGGCCTATTCGCTTGTTGCAATTCCTATATACTTTTCCCTTAATTTAAAAAGAAATATTCTTACAGAGGCAAGATACAGTAAGTCTGAACAAGAAATGATTGTGTGTGTGTACAGACTGAAAAGGTGTTAGCCAAGCTGAATGATCGCACATTACATATATTTACGAAGATAACTGCTTATCAGGTCACTGTTATGTAACACTACAATTGCCCCATTGAACTGCATATGTGTTTATATGTTTTTTTGTTGTGTATGTGCACGACTCAGATGGCCAAGGGCACGTTTGTCATTTGTCATGAGAGGTTTGTATTTGAAAATAATGAATTGCAACACACAAGCAAGGTGGAGTGGACTTACTCCATTTGTGTTATGAAGAGCGTGATGATCGTAGCCAAAAAAATCTTTTATGCCACAAAATCAGAGGAAGCATTTGATTGCTGCAAATGAGAAGTTGATGAAAGGGAGGCAAAAAAGGAAAGCACAGCAAGATTTGGAGGTGGATGGGTTTAACAGTACAGGAGAAGAGAGTGTATCTCCTGTTGCTGTTGTGCAACATCTTCGTAAAAGGAAGACATCTTCGGGTGGTCCAATACTCTTCAAGTTTAATTTTAGTCATTACTTATCTTCCTATTGTTGCCCATGCACCTATCATTATTGTTCTTTTCGTGTAAGAGTAAGAGTTTAATTGATCAAGAAGAAATATCTATCTAATTCTTTTTTGACTAACACAACTTACTCTAGCTTTAATTTTGTAAGTAGGAATTGGTATAGACCTACAGGATTGTTTTTCTTTTTCTTTTTCAAAATTTACTTTAAGCTATGGTTTTGTGTATACTATAGCAACTATACCAAAATCTAGATGAGGAATCTGTAGCTGTTTTGCTATACCATAGTAAATAGTAAAAACAAGTGACCACTTTAGAGGTACTACAGAGTGTTTCGTGCGAGCAGGCCCAACATACAAGAGCATAAAAGGCACACACATTTCCTACCACAAGACTCTCAATATATTTTTGACTCACCCTAGAGTAGAATAATTAAATATTAAGAACGAACTTACATAATAAAGGCCCAATGTACAAGATCATACATGGCACTCAAGACAATAATTGTTATTATTCGATGATAATATGGTAGAGTATGTGAATCACGCGAAATGCCTCAAATATTTCCCTAAAGGCATTTTTGAGCTGCCTGCTTATTTTGTTAGCAGTTTTGATAAATCTTGATTTTCTCTGCAATGACTGGTTTTATTTATTCATTTTAGTTGCATAATCGATTCTACTCTTCGAGATACGCCCAAATTACCACTTTTTGAGGTCAAAATATTTTACCACCTAGAGAATTACATGAAACTTGCCCGTAATTCCCTATATCTTGTAACATAATTTGAGAAATATCACAATGTGGATGTGGTATTCTGAAACATTCTACTCAACGAGAGCTATCCAAATCTTGAATAAAAATGTGATTTTTCAATATATGACTAGTTATATTGTGGGTTTTACTTGTTTTACTCTGTCCACTTAGCAAAAGCTAGCCAGAACCTATGTACATGTACATGTATTTTTTCGCGTGCATCGAGGCATTTCACTAGGCAAAAGCTAGCGGG
>JALLAR010000459.1:0-15547 GCA_036939335.1 Conticribra guillardii
GATCGGGAATCATGATGTACTATCTCTACTAGAGCAACATGGGTAATAATAATAATATGCGAGAGAGGCCTCTTCCTATTTTTTTCAATAATATTGTATTGTACAATAATTCAGATGGGTAGGAGTACTACTATCTCTAGAGTAGAGCGATAAATCTATGTTTGTAAAACTGCATAGGTGCTACTCCTACTTCATACTACAACATACCTACTCAATCAGAAGCTAGCCACTTACTGCCTGCTCGCTCCCTGAACGCATGTGCACAATAATATTATGTCTACAAGTACGATATTAGATAGCAAGCACAAAGCACACACTCTCGACAGCTCTCGACTTTCGCACCCATACATACATTCCCCGCCCCTTCCAAACCGCGATCGACCGCTACTACTATCTCTCTCTCTTCAACAGCAACCGGTACTACGATATTATGGTACTACTACTTGCTAGATACTAATTGCTCCCACACAATTCGAATTCGACCACAACCACGCAACGCCCTTCTCCCTCACGACAATATTATCTACTGTTAATACCATCTTCTTCATCAGCATACTACGCTCGTAATTCGATCTGCCACCAGAGCTAACTGCCTCAATGAAGTTGCAGTTACTTTCATTTTTTGTTTCATGGTCATTTGCGTCGGCGGAAACGATCCGCGGCGTCGAGAGCGCCGATGAAATTGGATTGCACCATGCCAAGAGCACACGAATTATAGGCGGCAGCACAGTGAGTAGTACAACCGCACAGCATGTTATTAATCATTATTTGTGGAATATATTGCTAAGATCGAGTCGTCACCTCACTGGGAGCATTCTGACTTTTTCTTGTCTTCACAACGGTTCAAAATCATTTAAATCTCTTTCCTCATTTGACAGGCAAGCGCTGGTAGATATTCATATTCAGTCTCCCTTCAAGATAGGAATGGCCACTTTTGCGGTGGTTCTCTTATTGCCAAAAACATCGTTCTTACCGCTGCTCACTGCGCCGGTGGCGACTACAACGTTGTCATCGGTCAAACCAATTTATTGAGCGATGTCGGAGATTTGATCAAAAAGAAAATTGAGAAAATACATCCCAAGTACGATGAGCAAATACCCGACAATGATTTCATGTTGGTATTCCTTGAACGGCCCACAACTGCCAATGTGGAGCTTGTGAACCTCAACGCTGCGCCGTCTGTGCCATCGGACGGAAAACCTGTCACTGTTATGGGTTGGGGTGACACAGACAAGTCCGATGATGTTCAAACGTTAAGTTGGGTGCTGAAGCATGTCGAGGTAAATGTCGTTCCTAATGATGTGTGCGAAAAAAGTAAGGGGATAAGTGGAGGGAGTCCTCAATCATACGCTGGTGTAATTACGAAGAATATGTTATGTGCAAGGGACAGAGATCAAGATGCCTGCCAAGGAGATTCAGGTGAGTATAGATTTTGTTTGTCTATTTATGATTATATTATGAGTGATTGCTATTTTTTGTTGCAACAAATCATATCCTCATTTTCAATCTTCTACCTTGTATTTATTTCCTCACAATTTAAGGTGGGCCTCTTGTGATTCCCGGAAACGACAGTAATGGCGCTGACGATATCCAAGTTGGGCTGGTCTCGTGGGGATTATCATGTGCTCATCCAAATTTTCCAGGAGTATATAGTCGGATATCCGTAGCATACTCCTGGATAAAGGATGAGGTGTGCAAATTTGGCAAGGATCCTAGTCCATCTTTCAATTGCGGAGGTGACAAGCCTCCACCGCCGAATCCGCCTAGTGGCGGTGGAAGTGGCAGCAGCAGTGGTGGTGGAAAAACAGAGAATTGGAGAACTATTGCGTCGGAGAACTTCGAGAAAGGTATGGGACTTTTCAAGAAAACAGAGAAATTTACCAGGCACAGAACAGTTTCAAGGAAAAGGAAGGGGGTGCTTCTCATCCAGAAAAAGTCCACAGCCTCTTCAAAAATAATTCCATTGAGAGCAGCCTACTCAAAGATCAAAGTTTCATTCTCCTTCCTTGCTCTCGGCATGGAAGAAGACGATAGCTTTTGCCTGGACAAGAGAGGCGATGAGGGATGGGAGCAAGTAAAATGTTGGAGTGCTCCGAAGGACTTCAAAAATAATCAGTGGTATGACAATGGAAGCGTGGAGTTCCCGGTGGGTAGTAGAACGGACATTAGTATTCAGTTCAGGTGTGTGGGTAACGCCAAAAAAGATGACGTACTCATCGACAAGGTCGTCATACAAGGTTCGGCGTGATGAAGGGCACTGTTACAGAATAATGTGTCTTGCCTCAAGTCTTACTGCATTGCATTCACAACAATGTATATGATCAATGTTTCATAAATATGTCGATTATACTGTTTTAATATGAGAGTAATAATGAGTCCCAAATAATAAGTAGCTAGTAAGCTTAGGAACAGCGTCCCCCCTTCTTAGTTATTTTATCCTAAATTGTGCTGTATAATGGTCAAGACATCTTAATGATTTAATGGGTTCTGCAGTCACTTCTCTGCCAAATCTGCCCAATACCTGTATTGCCGAGTCAGTTCCTCCTCTGTAATAGCACCTTCAAAGTTATCACCTCCCACGTGACCCTCTGATGATGCAGCAGATTGGTCGTTTTCACTGCATCGATCAATGGCATCCAGCAAAGTCATTGATTTTTCCATTTGTGACATTGATTGCCACATTTGTATTTCATATGCCTCACGGAAACATCCAATGCATACTTTCCCATCATAAAAGGATGAATTGTATCGGCATATTCTAATGCATGGTGTTATTGGGACTTGTGATGGGTTATTTTCTGTCTGTGGCGAAGTGTTATGATCTGCATTCATATCGATATCGTTGTTGTTGCTTTTTGGAGATTGCTGCGTATCTTCTTGCTTGCAATCATCATCTATCAATATCTGTTGATTTGTGTCTGCGGCATTATTTTCGAGACGTTGCTGGTAAGGCGGTCCCTTAAGCTCAATAACATTACCCTCCGGATCACGTACATACACAGACGGCCCAACTCCATCTGCCCCCAGACGTTTCTCACCCGATACCACAATATCAACGTTTTCCTTCTCAAGATATTCCAACATGATGTCTGCATCGAAGGGTTCCACTCGTAGACACAAATGATCTAAGGTTGATGAGTCTGAAGAGAGATTCACGTCCTCTACACTTTTGTCTCCCATTCCTGCTCCACCAGCATGCATGCGAGCTGCAGCACCCTTCCCTTCCTCGGTCAGATGATTTTTATCATACGATAATAGATCAATGTAGCAAGATCCCGCACGCAAATGGGTCAGTGCCCCACCGAAACGATTCATATGTTCGTTTCTCGGTTCATCGATCGTGCAACCTAAAATACGGTGATAAAAGTCGAACATGGCGGGGAAATTTCGACATCGAATCACTATGTGGTCAATGCGCTGAAGCTGAAATGGCGGAACTGATGTCGATGTAGATTGAGTTGATGTTGGCGTCTTATCTGAGGTTGTGACGAGCGATGGCTCCGCAAATAATGATAACTCGCGGTGTCGAGGGATTGTACGCAAGGACGCAGAGGCATGATGAAGTCCGTACACATTACGAAATGCGCAAGATTTTTTCAGCACCAACGCTGTTAGTAAAATGGTTCGCAATAGTGCCTTGATTGGAGACCCTACATCACCAATAATCAGGAGTTTTCGTTCTTGGTTGGACGTGATGATACTATCATGTCTCACGCAAGAATAGATAATATCTCCTCTTGGTCTCATGGTCGGTCGTGGTTTGTTGTCGTCGTTGTGCCGTCGGCCACAAACCCAGCCACCAGCCACGAGCCAACGAAAAGATCGCAGAAGATCCAACTCTTGGTTCTTGGTCGGCCAGTCCCGTCTCCCGTCCCGTCACGAGATACAGATTGAATTTACCTACGTAGATTATGTACCATACCAGTAAATACCATTCAATCATTCGTGCCATTCTGGTACAACATACCTTACGTCGTAGACAGAGGTATGGTAGTAGCGTGTGTGAGATTTAATACGATTTTTTTATCCGATACTTGCCTCCGATTTAATACTAAATTCATACGTAACGTATGATGTACGGACGTCGTTTGTGTGAGTCGTGTGGTACGTTCGTGACAAATTGGCAATCCGATCACATTTCCTTCTGTTATGTAGTCCAGAATCCAATTCCATCGGAAGATGGAATGATAGGACATGAACGTCGAGTTTTGTTTTTGGTTGATGACTCTCCTACAATGTAGCTTTTCAAAAAGACAGCCAGGAAGATCTGCTCATAATATTCCATTTTCAAGTGCATTGAAAAGAATAGAACAAAAACATCATCATAAATAAATAGTTGAACAGCAATATCAAAAACACCAACAAAATCATCCGCCATGAAAAGTCTAACTATTTCTGCGCTCATTCTGTCATCGGCATCAGCGACGCTGATTCGTGGCGGCAAACAGTCTAGCAGAGACTTGTCACCACGCATTATCGGTGGCGATGAGGTAAATTAAATTATTCATTATATCATTTCCATTGAAATAACGAAAACATGAAAGAAAATCTGACTTTATTTGACCTTGCGTCTGGCATTTAACAACTTGTTTTTTAGGCAAACATTGGCCGATACCCATATGCAGTTTCTCTCCAAGATGACATGGGGCATTTTTGCGGTGGTTCTCTTATCGCCAAAGACGTCGTTTTGTCTGCTGCACACTGTGCAGGTGGAAGGTACAAAGTTGTGATTGGCCGGCATGATTTGGATAACTTCAGTGGTGATGAAATTCAAATGGAATACGAAATTCCTCATCCAAATTATAATTCTAGAACTACCAACAATGATTATAATTTGGTGTTTCTTCAGCGTCCTACAACTGCAAATGTTAACCTTGTAAACATCAATGCGGATGCGTCTCGTCCAAGACCTGGCGATCCAGTGACCGTGATGGGCTGGGGCGACACTGTTGCTGCCGATGATATCCAACGTTTAAGTGACGTGCTAAGAGATGTAGAAGTGAATGTCATTTCTAACGAGGAATGCGAAAAGAGCAAGGGATATGCCGGAGGATGGTATCAAGATTACGATGGCGCTATCAGTAGCAGCATGTTGTGCGCAAAAGATATTAATGAAGATTCATGCCAAGGAGACTCTGGCGGGCCTATCGTAATTCGTGGCAATGACAAAAGTGGTTCTGATGATGTGCAAGTTGGTGTGGTGAGTTGGGGAATCGGTTGTGCCACCCAACAATTTCCTGGAGTTTATGCTCGTGTTTCATCTGTATACGACTGGATTAAAGACGAAGTGTGCAATGGAAGCAGTGATCCTCCTGCTTCGTTTGGATGCAGCAGCGGTAGCAGCAATACTGGAGGCAACGTGTCTAGTGGCGAAGAAGATGGAACCGGCGATGGTCAAGGATGTGAATCATTTCAACTGGACATTTCCACAGATGGACATGCATCAGAAACATACTGGAAGCTCGAAGAATTAGGGTTAGGGAGCAGTTCAAGTGTTCTCGGGAGCGGACCCATAATCGGCGAGTATGCTGATTATACACAGTATACAGGCGTAGAAACTAGGTGCCTCACGCCAGGAAAATATAGATTCACTATGTTCGGTGAGCAACTATTCGCTAGATTATGTTTGATATTGTCCTATGTACTTTTCACTGAATATATATTGTCAAACCTCTTTTTCAGATGATTACGAAGACGGTATCTTTGCTCCTGGTTATTACCGAATCAGCCTAAACGGAAATCAACTTGCTCGCAACAGTAACTTTGGATACAAAGACGTAACAGAGTTCACTGTTGGTGACAACACGAGCCCGAACCCACCTAGTACCGAAACCAATGACACACCTGCCGGTAATGACGACCAAAATTGGATTGATATTTTGCTAGACAACTTCTTATCTGGCTTTGGATTGTTTGATAATAGGGGCACAGATGTCAAGTATTACAAAAATGTAAAGGATAGGGTTGGCGTTCTTCGTCTGCAGAGTGGAAAAAGGATTGAGTCAGCGATTTATTCGAATAAAATTGTTCTTGACCAGGCCTACTCCAAGCTCAAAATTTCTTTTTCTTTCTATGCTAATAGCATGGAGTCCAGTGATAGTTTTTGCCTAGATTATTTGATTGAAGAAAGTGCAAACTGGCAGGCTGGAAGATGCTGGAGAAGTTATTATGAGTTTGAAAACGATGTTTGGTACGATGATGTGACACTTGAATTTCAGGGTGTTAGTACCATTGATAGCTTAAGAATTCGTTTCAGATGTGCCGCAGACAGTGTCTACGATGATGTGCTTATTGATTCAGTGAAAATACAAGGGTTGGAATGAGATATATTCATTTCAGAAATGCGAGTGCGAGATCGTGGCATTTTGCATTTTTTAAGCAAAGGTGATGAAATAAATCAACATAATAACAACCAGTTATGATTTACACCTCAACAGTGCTATGATATTCATGTTTTACTCTCGCCACAATATTCAATGGGAATAAGACAATAATATCATCTGTAGTACTTCTTCATCGCCGAGCGCCGATGCGATACTAGATACCAGCGTCAACATGACGTACGGAGCGCAGACAAGCAGTCTGGCCTCGGATAGTGCAATACTCCTACAAATTAGAACAGCGGAAGGCGGAAGAGGACGGAAGTGATGCAATATAATCTCAGGAAAGCGAGCACAAACTGAATAATTATTGCAATCAGATAGTAGTAGTACTACTACTAGTAGCCTGAGAGGCCAAGGCTGCCAGTTGACGAGGTCACAGAGTTTGAAGCATGGCGATCAGAAATGTCATCATGCTCCTTGGAGCCATCCTTGTTCCGTATTGCGTTTCTTGGCAACTTCATTTTCCTCTTCGCCCGTGTCGACTTTCAATGTCATTAACCACCGGAGAAGATGACTTGGCATGCCTTGGCGACGAATCCGCAGACGTACTCTTCATGCAGCTCTTGCGAAAATGGCAGACATTAGCAGAGCTGAATTCGCTGCAAATTTTAACAAACGCCGAATTCGTTCTGTCGAGATGAGAGAGTCGTCTATCCCAGGAGCCGGATTGGGATTGTTTGCCAAGGAAAATATCAAGTCAGGAACAATAATTTCGTTTTATCCCGCTCATGTTCTTGGAATTGATCTCGGTGATTCAGTTCTTAGAATGTCAAGAGACGCCTCTGGAAAGACTAGTAATGAGCAGCAGCAGAATGATGACGACGATTCAGACCAGCCATATCTTCACTACATTCTGGGGACCCGCCCGCTGATGAATGTCGATGTTGCCCAAGATTTGCAAGGCGAGGCTATATTTCTTGACGTCGACACAAATCGGGACGAATCGCCAGGTTTTAGCAGCCATCGGATTAATGATGGATCAACAGTGACAATCAATAGCGAAGAGGGAGTGCTTTCCTATTATCAAGCATCTCAAAAAGCCAAAAACTGCGCGCACGTACCCTTTGGTCCATCACCTTTATTGGCAACAGTAACTACGAAAAAGATAAAAAAGGGATCAGAGCTATTTACAACGTACGGGTGCTCTTACTGGTTGAATGCCCTCATGAAACAAACTGGAGAGTCAGATGAAACAGATATGACGGAACCTATTATTGCTGAGGCAAAGCAAGTTGCAATGGATGTCCTCGCGTGCATGAGAGGTGCTGCGGTTACACATGCCAACGAGGCAGAAGAACTACAAGCAATGTTTGGTTTGCCCCTTGCATGATTGAGCAGAAATTGCCAAGACACTGATATTTAGATCCAACGAAATATAAGAATTCAATTGTGTCGACACACTGCTACTTGATGTATCCTCAAACTTACTCAAATATGAAAATGACATTTGATATCCTCTAACTCATTGCAAAAAAGTATGTGCTAACATCATCAATTCCAATGCTTCAACTGAGCGAGGTAGTATTCGCGAATAATAAACCTAAAGAAGTACAACACTAGAAATAGCATTTTTACTCAAGTCGACAACCAAGATGCAAAAAATATCAAAAAATAACATACATCCAGCTAATCATTGGTGATGGTATTATTATTTATTGAAACACCAATTTCTAATTTGATGATATTCATTTCAACATAGAGAGCCAAAATAAAACACTCACATAAAAAAATAGATATGAATAAAAAATATTCGTCTCGTACCATAGTTATGGTAGTATCTAGAGTAGATACGATACCTCTCTCTAGAGAGAGAGAGGCTCTCAATGTGTTGTGCGGGCGCGCCATTTTTTTCGCCTATTGACGAGGAATTATACTAATTCCTCTTTTGCCTTCCAACGTTAGACTATTATTATTTTTTTGACTGCCAAATCTGCTGGGTTCAGAGAATCTTAGATAATACAATACCGCAATCCAACCATCAGTAAGAGCCATTAACCATGGGAATCAAAGGCCTCGCCAAACTCCTCTCCGATGAAGCCCCCGGCTCCATCCGCGAAGTCCCCGTAAGTACAGTTGCATGTTGGAGTTTTTCAGCACACAACTTTTTATTCTCATCATTCTTTGCGCAATACTCATGCCCAACTATCGTCGTCATTACTTTAATTAGCTCTCCCACCTCCACGGCCGCAAAATTGCGGTTGATGCCTCCATGGCCATTTATCAGTTCCTTATTGCCGTCCGCAGCGGAGGACCTAACTCCGCCTCCATGATGCTCACCAACGCCGATGGTGAAACTACCTCTCACATCCAAGGTCTTTTCAATCGCACCATTCGATTCATCACCGAGGGCATTCGTCCCGTCTATGTCTTCGACGGCAAACCACCTCAATTTAAAAGTGGCGAATTGTTGAAACGACGAGAAAAGAGGATAAAGGCCGAAGAGGCGCTCAAGGCAGCGACAGAGGAGGGGAATGTCGATGAGCAGAGCAAGCAATCGAAACGGTTGGTGCGGGCGGGTACCAAAGAGAATGAAGATTGTATCAAATTGTTAACGTTAATGGGAGTGCCCATCATTCGTGCTCCGTGCGAGGCAGAAGCACAGGCTGCAGCATTGGCGCGGAGTGGGAAAGTATATGCAGCGGCTACAGAAGATATGGATGCTCTGACGTTTCGAAGTCCAGTGCTGGTGAGAAAAATGACGTTTGCGAATGCTTCCAAGTCGGATATTCAAACGATTAATTATGATGCGGCGATTGAGGGATTGGGCATTAATCATGACCAATTTGTGGACCTTTGTATTTTGATGGGTTGTGATTATTGCGATACGATTCGGGGGATTGGTCCCAAGACTGCTTTGAAATTGATTCGGGAGCATAAGAATATTGAAACAATATTGGAACATATTGATAGGAAGAAATTCATTGTTCCAGATAGTTTTGTACCGTTGGAAGCAAAGAAAAAGAAGGAGGAAGAAGCAAAGCAAAAGGCGGAAGAGGAGAAAGATACGGATGACGAGGGGGATGGAGAATCCAAAGCAGCCAAAAAAGAAAATGACGACAATGATGATGACAATGAAGAAATCATCCCGGTCTACGTCGAAGCCAGACGTCTTTTCAACGAACATGAAGTCTTGCCCGAAACGGAAGTGGACCTCAAATGGAAAGAATGCCAACCGGACGAACTGAAAAAGTTCTTGGTTGATGAAATGGGGTTCAATGCCGACCGAGTCCAGTCTAGTATTGAAAAGCTGCAAAAGGCAATGAAGGCGACGTCAAAGCCACAGTCGAGGATGGACTCGTTTTTCAAGGTGAAAGCCAATCCGAATGCAGCAGCCAAGGCAGCAAAGAGGAAGGCGGATAATGATAAGGGTGGCAAAGGGAAGAAGGGGAAGGGTGGTGGTTTCTTTAAGAAGAAGTAACTTTTGACTTCGCATACTTTGAGCGCATGTTTTTTTATTGGTTCGGAAAAGAGGGTGGCATTATTCGGTGCTATTATCTACAATTAGTTGCACACTAATTATTTAGCAAGAATACACATTTCTCTCAATGATTTTGAACTTCTTCCAGCTTTTTCGATTTATTGTTGGATACTACTTGTTGCAGTAGGGGTTTGATAAATCCAAAACCCAAAGTTACTAAATAAAATATGCGACCTACAGGATATGATCTAATTTGCTTCCAACGGAAAAATATTCAAATGCTGGACACATCTTTACTACGAAGAAGATCCCTTCGCTATGTCTTGTCCTCACTGGCATGCTCTGCACTAACATTCGCAATTTTCTCCTCGTCACATTTTATCTCGCATTTCTCTTTTTCTTCTACAATCTCACCATCTTTCTCTTCGTCCACCTTCACCTCACTTCCATGTTCACCCTTTCCATCAGCAGTAACATCTTCCAACCCCTTCCTACCAGGCAAAACACTCAAAATCGCCTCCTTCCAATCCTTACACCCTCCCTCTCTAAACTTCAACAATACATCAAACACATGGTTGCAAGTCAATATCCTCGTTGAACCATTGAAATTACAATTTTCTTCCAAAGGCAAACGTGCCGTGGGTATGCCGAGAGATTCCGCCCGATTGGCTGCCACGAGTTTGTGGCGGTTGCGATCCACGATCCCTCCAATGATGTAGGTGGTGTTGTTGTCCAGTGTGGTGAGTGTGTTGGCGGAATCTCCGGTGAGGTAGACTAATTTGTGATTGGGTGGTAGAGTTGTCAGAGTTTCTTGTGTGTTGTTAGAGTTGGATTCTATGGATTCATTGCTATCATTAGCATTGTCGATTGTTGTCTTTTCTGTATCAACATCTTTAACTGCGGATTCCTTTTCTTTGGCATCACCTTTGTTATTTGCATTGTTACTTGAATCATCATTCTTCACACCCCCTGAACCACACCCATACACTTCCTCCAACCCAGCCTCGTGACACCGAAATGCCCTTCCCACCCAACTCTCCGGAAAACCCGCCACCTTCTTCATATGATTCCTTGTATCCCCACCCTCCTTCAACGAACACACATCAATATAAACAGGCATCTTCGCCCTCCTATTCTGCGCATACGTATGCCTCAATTGCAAACTCAACGAATTCGTCTCCTTATACGTCATCAAGCCATCAAACGAACAATCAAAACATACACGGAAAGAATTGTCAATGTCCGCATCCTGCATGATTTTTTTCCATTTGTCTTCGCGATATTTCCATCCCTGGCCACTTTGTTCGTTTCGTAGTTGGATTTGACGTTCGGCGTCGAGGTCGCGACCGGCGTTTTGGGCTTTGATGCGTTTGATGTGGCGGTTTTGTTCTTTGCGTCGTTTGCTGATGGCGGTGGCTTTTTCGAAGCGACGGCGTTTTTTCAATTGATTTTTGGAGAGTGGCGGGTCTGATGGTTGCGGGGCAGTGGTGGATGGGGTAGACGCATCCTGTGCGTCGGCGGTGTTGACATTGGCGTTAGCGGCAGCATCGGATTTGCTATTTACAGTGACGGGGGCAGCCGCCACTGCTGGTGATTCAGATTGGGTCGAGACTTGCTCTGGTTCGTGAGACTCTTGCACCTCCATTATTGGTCAGATTGGTTTGCTATTCAAATCTCTTCAAGAAAAATTAATGGTGCAGAACGCAGGAAGGGAATGAAGATGCCAGCCATGAAAAGATACAATACTACGATATCGTACACGATACTATGGAGTATGCAGATGATGATAGATGCTGATAGATGATGGTGACATCATCATCATCATCCATCATCACAACATCATCTCATCATCTCAACGGCCGGCTGTCATCAAACCTCATCAAACCCATCAAACATCAAAAGACCGACGACCGCCAAAATGTAGTGTTCATTTTTTTCTTTTGCCATCCCGAATGATGTCTGCCCTGCAAATTTCACTTCTACTTTCAATCGTCGCTCCATGCCGTAGTTTCATCAGCAGCGGCTCCATCCATCCGCCTGTTATCGAGAACCATCAACGATCTGCCACATCCTCTCTCAGACCGTTTCCTCCACCGCTTTTTGACGGCTATCAATTTCATTTATACTCGGATGCAACAACATCGGAAGAGGATGCTTGCGAGGGTGAAATTACTTTGAAACCAATTGCATCTGCAGGAATTGAACCAAATGACGAATTGCCCGCACTCCTGACGCGTCTTCAAACGGAATGCGAAGAATACAGCGTCAAAATAAATTTGGGCCATAGTATCCAAACAAACAACTTACCGTGCCTTCCAAAGTCAATTCCAGGAGCATTGGGTCGCGTTATATCGTTTCAAGTGCAAGGGGTCCCGCCTGACTATGATGTGGACGACGATGAATTTCTAAGTTACCTCAAGGTTTGTGGATCAGAATTGAAATTAGTTGGTGGTCAACCTATATTATTTGTTTTTCAAACTACTTATGATGAGGATTTGGAGGCTTTGATTGAAAAGGAGGTATCCGATTATGGAATGAAAGACGAGCTGATTTGTTTATCTGATAGTAGTACGGATGCTAAAGAGAAAGAGTTTATTCCTTCATTACACATTGAACTTGATGGAGCAATGATTGAAAATATTTATTCCCCCGGCGAGACGCTTTTTGACACCAGTTCCATTCTCGTCTTCGATGATTTGTTGGAAGAATCATTACGCAAACGGCTATTAAATGTTGTAAAGGGCTACCCAGAGAACACAGACACTGACGAGTGGAATGACATCAGAGATGGGCCTGATCCAAATCGTTGGGTACGCGGTGGTCTCATAGATGTTGTCGACGACGAGGCCGAGAAAAATGAACCATCCTGTTGGGGATTGACCGACGAAGCCATCATGGACATTTGCTTCGGCGATCATCCTGCAGTACTCGAATTTGAATCCAAACTTGCTCAATTATTTCCGGATTTTATCGTTACTCGACTTCCAGAGGCCGTCTTTGGAGCATGTGTGTCACCATTGACGGCAAATGCACCAACACATGGAGATTCATTCAACTATCACATTGACGCCGATCCGTTGCAAATGCCTGATTCGCCTTGGTCGGATGTCTTTGGCTTGTACCCCAACCGCTCTTTAGGAAAGCCACGATTTGTCAGCTGCCTTTTGTATTTGAATGACGAATGGAACGGAGAGGAATGGGGGGCGCCAACCGAATTTTTGGACCCGCCAACAGAAGAAACGGTTAGGGTTTTGCCACAACCTGGACGATGTGTTATAATGGATCAGGATATTTCGCATACTGTTGTTCCTCCTAATTCTGCAGCTGGAAAGAGGCCGAGATATTCCTTGGTATGGAAGCTTATATTACACCCGAGGACAGAGGGACAAGAAATGTCAGATCTAACATGTGGAAATACTGTGTCTTGGCCAGATCCAATTGTCATTGGTAGTGCTAATAATAAGAGATAGAGGTCTTTGTCTGTCGACGCATTTTTCTTTGAGCAGTTGAAGAGTATGGTCGTAAGCTTCAATTCTAAATTGCGTTGTTAGAAGACTGCAAAATTAGTCCCTTTTGGTATTTAATAGTGATCATAGTATGAATAGGCCAAAGGGAGGTTGACTGTTCCATTTATTATTTTTGTTCATGTTATAACAAATACTACATGCCAAATGGAAAATGGAAGGAAATCGTCTCGTAAATGCAAATATGTTTTTAAACTACTTAAACAATAACAAACACGCTCTGCCGAAGATTACCTCCACCTTCATCTCCCAATCACGGAACACGCACAAGAGGGAAGGGAGCAGAATATTTTCATTTCAAACTGATTCAAAGTGAAAATAATAGGATCACGGCTACTCTAACTATGCGCAAACTCTTCTATATTCTAATACTCAAACTTTGCTAAAGCTGTATTGCAAATAAAAACCCAATTACCGTCACCACAACATAAAGGCAGCGGCTTCCCCAAATCAAACCAGCAGACACTCTAACTTACTGGTCCTCAGGGAAAAGGATCGCCCGGATCGAAGGCATGAGCTCCGAATAGACAAGTTCCAACCTAGAAGTCATGGTGTTGTCGCAAACAATCCTGTTGTCACAGGCAGTAAGCTTGATGCCCCCATTGGAAGACTCTGGCAAATCCCTTGCACTATCTTCATTCACAGTCACCTTAGGATCGAGCTTTACCCCACTCTCCTTTAGCATAATATCAACGTACTCCTTCACAGCCGCGGGAATAATTTTTTTAATAGTTGCCTTATCCTCCTTACGACAGTAAATCTTAACCTCCATCTCCTCAATCTTAATCAAGCCCTGCACAATGAGCTTCTGCAAAAGTTGGGAGTAGTTTGCACCGGAAGAGACCATTTTACATTTGGAGGCGGCCTCCTTCATGAGGGAGTTCAAGAGATCGTCACGGAGGGTCATTTTCTTTTGGCGGCATTGACCAATTTCGGCGGATCGTGAGATACGCTCTTGGACTTCACGGTCTTTTTCCTTTTTGGTGAATTCGTCCTGTACGTTGAGTTTGGCCTCATGGACAAGAGTCTGCTTTTCGAGGTTGAAGTCATGTTCGGTCTATCGTGTTGGAGTAAGAGATAAGGAAAGAGGGAAACGGTTAGATAGCGGAACGATAAACCGTCATGGGATAGTAAATCCAACAATCAACCTAAGTCAATGAAACGCAAACCGTGGAAATCAACCAAGCTACTCCAAAAAACAAAGCATCAGCCATAGAGCCCATGGACCAAATGAATACAAGTCCATAGTATAAATTAATAGCACCGGCGTTCCACGTCGTCAATCGCCAACGGACCGACACCCAAACAATGACTCGGTCGTCCTAACCCACGAATCTCAATCTCACCTTCACACGGATCTCGTTCGCTTTCTCGTGAGCCTCCTGGAGGATGAAGTTCACCATTTGTCGGATTTGATCGGAAGCCATTGTTGCGGTTTTGGTTTTGTTGGACACAAGACGTGGAAAAATAAAATAAAGGAGTTGAGGGCCTCGTCGGTCGTCGCGGAAACAAGAACAGTTGAGAGGCTCACGAAAAGATCCGCTGTTTTTCAGCGCAGGAAATCAGATCACGTGAAATAATCGTCGCTTGGTTGGGGTTTTGTACCGTTAGGATTCTGTGTACTATCGGATTATTTTATACGGTATTATACGGTTATTAATATGAACATTATTTCCACAAAACTCTCTATCGCCAGAGATAGTATGTTTCATACATACGTAAGAGCGTGCACGCTAAAAGGACCTTCAATTAGACGCGGAGGAATCTATATTATTATTTAATGCCTTTCCCATCCGTCACGTTATGGGATAGTATCCATTAGACGCAGCAACTCAAGCATCTCTTCTAACAATATTAAATTCTTTTCTAGTTTTTCAAGTCGAGAGCACAAACCTTTTCTCTCGAGAAAACTGATTTTTAAATACACATTTATTTAAAAAATCACGTTGCAAACAGTAATAACAAAATAGGTTTTTAAAAACGTGTGTAAAAACAGTTGGTAGGAGTATGTTTTTGTTTTCTTTGCGCACATCATACACACAGACAGACAGACACACAAACCTTTCGCATACTTTTGCGAGTGAGCAGTTTTTTAAAGGAGCTCAAACTTCTTCGAAGCTTGGATAGTCGGGAAGCCCCCCATGCGATACGCGCCGTGTTTCGAGCGGGAAGACCCGGTACCGGCGGGGGTGTACGTATCGTACTATGTACATACCTCTTCA
>JALLAR010000460.1:0-15541 GCA_036939335.1 Conticribra guillardii
CATTATCCACTTCAATCTCTAATTACAATGAGAAAGACGAGAAGATTACCATTACATTGATATCCATATCTCAAAATTCATATAACTGGTCCGAGTCGCTGATTTTTCGTCCGTTCTGACGGACAGACGAAAAGAATCTGCCTTCCTTTTAGGGGCGGCAGTCTTACTTACTCCCACACAAACATATGTTTAGGGATGATGTTTGAGGCCCTCCAAAACATTGGCAGGCCTTGGGAAAGAATTCAACTAGCAAAAAATATTTTGAATTGCATGACCATACTGCTGTCTAAATATGTGTCTGTCATTGAAAAACCATGTGGCAAAGTGTATTGATGATTGATCAGCCCAATCCCAATGAAATTTACTCCCACACAAACATATATGTTTATGGACAATCTTTGAGGACTTCCAAAACAATGGCAGGCCTTGGGAAAGAAGTCAACCAGCAAAAACACATGGTTGAATTGCACGGCCATGCTGCTTTCTAGATGTGTCTGGCAGTGAAAAACCATGTGGAAGAATGAGGTCATGATTGAACCACCCAATAAAACTTACTCTCAGATAAGCATATGAATACAGTGATGATGTTTGAGGCCTTCCAAAACAATGACAGGCCTTGGGCAAGAATACAACAAGCAAAAACACATGGTGGGAAGGTTCTGACAATACTCCTTTCTAGACATGTCTCACAGTGAGAAACAATGTGGCAAAGTGTGTTCATGATTGAACCACCCAATAAAACTTACTCCCACAAACATATATGTTTGTTAGGGATAATGTTTGAGGCCTTCCAAAACAATGGCAGTCCTTTTGAAAGGAGTCAACCAGCAAAAACACATGGTTGAATTACATGGCCATACTGCTTTCTTGATGTGTCTGGCAGTGAAAAACCACAAAGTGTGTTCATGATTGAACCACCAAATGAAACTTATTCACAGATACGCATATGAATGTAGTGAATCATGTGATTGTAGTAATGATGTTTTAAATTATGCCATGATAAAATTATCTAACCAAAGTACACCCCAAGGTTTTGTTTGTTTATATATATATATATATATATATATTTCTATTTATTTATTTAACTGTAGCTTTAAATGAATCATTTCAAACACTGAGGTACATTTTTCATGTCACATTTACAATCTACTTCTTTTTTCAATTCATTCCATTGTTCTAATGAATGATGTCTTTACTCAATTCTTCTTTTTTTTTTTCCTTCTTAATGTTGAATTTGATTGCATTTGCGTTTCTTTTGCCTGTGTGATTTTTTTTGATTTGTTTTCATCAGGTTTCATACTGCTGGCCTTTTTTGCTCTAACAATGGCCTTTGTAAGTTCATTTGGCATGTTTCTGTACTTCATGTCCTATATATGTTCAGTTTGGTGGTACTTCTCAAGTCAATATTCAATCAACTCTCCAATGCCTTGGCATACAATATTTTTCATTCCTGTTATCACACAATCCTCCATACCATCAGCTTTTGGGGGAATACTGATCTCCATGTACCTCATTAATCCCATTGCATCCATACTGAAATTCTGAGCTTGGATGATATTGTATTCAGTTGGAACAATTCTTTGAACTTTAGAGAAGGCACCTTCCCACCAGTTAAGAAGTTGCTCATGATCATCACATATTTGTCATCTGAGGTTTTCTTTTTACATTGAGGGTTACCTCATAACTCGTAACAAATCAATGAGATGGTTTTTATCTTGCTCATTTTTTCATGTGAGTGTTCCATAAGTATTATGATACCAGCACCATTCAAATCTCCACCATGATATGCTGTCCTGATAACACCATAGTACTTTTGCAAGACTAGATCCATAAATATGTACATTGAGTTGTTGTCTTTTTTCCGCTGTTGTTTGAACTCTGTTAGCTGTTTCATGGCATCTGCTTTCATACTTTTCAGTTTGTTTAGCTTTCTCACCAGTGCTGGGCATTCTTCCTCCAACATTTTGATCTCTGCTTGACTTTCATCTAATTCTCACTCTTTTCCATAGACGCTTCTTCTGAACAATCACTAGAATCTGTCAGTTGTTCAAGTTCATGCTCAAGTTTTTTCAAGTCTCTCAATTTTAAAGCTCTGTCGTCAGATGCATCCCACCTATTTCTATCATCTGTTTTGTCTTGAATACTTTCATCATGATCCTTGAGTGACTGATGCAATCAAACTTCTCTATCATTTATCAGGCAGACATTCATTTTCAAGATTGATAATATCAATAAAGTGTTTTAGAATTTGATTGTCAACATCATGAGCATGCAACACTGGAACAATGATTCTTTCAACAAGAATTTTGAAGTAAGAATCTTCTTTGACACCTTTCATCTTTGTGTTTTTTAGATTAATGTTATTCACATTTTGCACTTGCTTGCAAAGCCAAATGTAAGTCCACAAATTGCTTAAATCTAAATTGTGCCCTTCCTCCTGTCACTGAGCTTTGATCAAGTCACACCAACAACACCAAGCAGGACTGTAACCTTCCTTTCCAAATATGATTGCTAAAAATGCAAGGTCATCAGTTAAAAATGCAGTAGGTTTTATAATATAATCCAAATCAAGAACATTATCATTCCATGTAATACATTTCCACCTTTTACTTTTGTCATCAAGCACAAATTTAACCGAGGATTCTTCAACTTTGTTCACACTTTCAATTAAGTTAGGAATAACAGTTGCTTTTAAAACTCCACCACTATCTTTGCAATTAAGAGCATCTCCAAGTGGGTAAATTTGCGTTCTCTTAGTTCCATCGTTAATTTTCTGAATTAACTTAGAAAAAATCTAAAGTTACCCTTTCCATGAACACCAATGTATGTTGGATGAATGTAATCAATGTTCTGTGGATCAAAAATGCCAATGCCATTTGCCATAGCACTCAATTGACTTTTCAATTCTTCAACAGCATCCATGGTCCACCATGGAATCTTTTCCGGCCTCTATCCCTTTTTATCTTCATGCACATAAAGACCAGTTGTAATCTTGCCATGAACTTCACGAGTGTCACCAAGTTCCCTCCAAGCATTTCCTGATAAACACAAGGTCTCAAGAAGCTGAAGATATGTTTCAAAACACTGCATAATTTTACTCCATTGACCAATTCCATGATTGGACATATCCATAGTGGCAGCAATTTCAGCAGCAGCCATTATTTTGGGTTCGACGCCATGTTGTTATTTCAATTCAGCTCTAGCTACATCTTGATACCATTCAAGCAGGTATCCAATCATGCATTGAACACCTTCACCAACACTGCCAGTTTCTACGCAATGCTCAAGCATCTCCTCAATCCATCCAGAGTCTGAGTTACCAGCTTTCACCTTTCCAATAAAATGATCTGAGTCATTCTTAGCATGAGGAACTTTAACTAGTTTGTATTTGTACCTATTTAGAATTACTACATTCAAATGCAATAGATTCATTATTTAATTATTTAAAAGTAACTAATTCACATAGTAAATTGTTCATTCTATTTTTGGTTAAAGGAATACCATTAATATCAGAACTACAATCAATCAAATTTACATTTAAAGAATTTAACAAAGGAAATTGTTTTGCTTGTTTGTTACTAGTTTCATAAAACAAACATTTTTCAGTGGCCTGTGATGAGGCAGAGAAGGGTTTGCATTATTTTTTCAACTCCATCCAACTCTCCATGGCTTGGACCTTTTCTGTGTCCAGAATTGGACGAACCAAACCCTGACACAGCAAGCTTTAAAGCTCGTTGCACCACTCGCAACTTCCCCGTCATGGCAGGGACAGGTGCATTTGATTTGATTTGAGTGGATGCCTCGATGGTTTCCCTTCATTGTATGTTCCAACACGAAGAAACAAGAGCTTTTTCTTCAATAATAAAACCTGCTTCTGTGAAAGGCGGGTCGTTTGGCCCTCACTTCTTGAGGCCCATGTAATAAACCTCACTCTGGATAATCTTAGCAAGTAATCCCCAGCTTGCCACGATTGCACAAACCTTTGTCATGAAGGAAGTTCAACCAAACATTGTTTGAGCTCATCACAGTGAGCCCCCCTCCCTTCTTCTTCTTTGTCCTCACAAAATTTGTCAGAACAAGCACAGCAGCATACCAATCAGGGGCAAGCATTATAATCATAAATACACTTAGGGACAATTGGCAATCTGCCCAAACAGGAAAAAAAATGCACACCAGAAGTACATTCAGCCACCTGGCATATGAATTTTGCAAATGCAGTTTGAACAATAAATTCCAACATCATACAAACAACCACGCGGGCGGGTAAAAAACGACAAGCAGAGTAACACAGCCGCCAAACTGCTGTATTGGAACTTACCTTTATTCTCGAGGGGCCTTCTTCAATGATTACAAAAAAGCGCACACGTAGAAGCAGTATTGGTCGAGCAATTTTATCATGGTGACCCGTGATGACTGACATTTTGTCCAAGTTCGGTTCAAAAACTACTTGTGCCACCCAGGACTACAACACCTCTAAATCTAAATATCTGCACAAATCTTGTCCAGATAAACAATACAAATACAGCATTGGCTCAACCCACACTAAAATAAGTGTTTGCAAATCCATGACAATAAAGACTCTCCTTTAAGGATGAGAGAAAACACTGTCATGGTTGTCAAGACAAGTTTATCAATGAAATTATGACAATAAACAAGGCAAAAATCCCTAAATAATTATATTATACTTATTATCTATGAGAATCGTTTCGGTTTATATGGAGCGAGGAAAGTACCAATCAATTGTATGTACTAGTAAGATGTACTCCTAGGTAGGTAGATAGTAGAATCAATAAGAAGTGTAGAACTTGCTTGGTATTACCATACGTACGCACGATATGGCCTGTTTTGATAGGGCCTAGCGAGAAGCTGCCTTCACTTTGTGACCTTATGAATATTGCCCTGTCGTTGATGTCTTCTCTTGTTAGGATCGTGATCGATCGTGCCGGTCACAATTTCGTCATTATTCATCTATCTTGCTTTGTCCAATGCTTTGTCTCTCTTTTTTGATAATTTTTTGTCTCAGTAATCTCAGTGAGTGAAGAAGTAGATCTAAGCAGTATTTATTATTATTCTCTTTTTCTTCAGTATGTAACACTCCATACTACTCCGACATTAATAAGGTAATTGATAATATTGCCAAATTGCCAAAACAATTGGCCCATGAAACTTTGAACAAAAAGGTACTCAATTTTTCGTCCATCAGAATTTTTCTTACCAAACGGTTCCGAAAGTATCGTAGCGACAACAAACATGGATGTCATGTTTTGCTCATTTTAGTCGCCCAGCGCGGCGGTTGCTATGCTAGGTAGCTGCCGATTGACGCCGTGACGGATAAACGTGAGTGCTATCACGCACATCAATTCATCCCATCATTCGCACAACAACACCAGCGTGCAGTTCAATGACACGCAAAAGAGAAAACGCGGATGAATTAATACTTTCTATTGTACAATTATTTTTTCACGTTAGACAAGGAATACAATGAATCCAGAAGAACTTCACAAGTGGCTCCTTGAAACCGAAGTTTCAGATGAATTGTCAGATGATGATAGAACGTTGCAAACTTCCAATCTCTGCCATTCCGATAAAGAAGCAGGGTGCCTTAGTGACAATTATGACGATGACGATGGCAACAGTATCATGACCTCACTTGATGATGCATGTGCAAAATCAAGCTCCGGGGTCAATAAGCGGGCGATCGAGGAAATACCAGCCAACGTGGTCAAGAATAATATGCTTTGTTTTGATTCACAGCTGTCTATCAATGAACGCAATTTTCGTACTATTAGCATACACCAAGTCCAGTTTTCTCGAAAAGTGTCCGAGGAAGAACTGTCCGACAGCGAAAGAGCCGCACCACCTGTCAATAATGCTGCGCGAAAGCGAAGAACTACCACTATGGGTTATAATTCAAGCTCAATAGCAAGAGGTTCACGTGCGGAGAAAGACGCCAGAAGAATTCATCATATTATTGATCCGATGGATTACACGCCGCGGCAGCACCGCCGCCGCCACCTCCGAGTCCATCACCACCCCAAGCAATCCTATCATTCGTCACGCCCCACTTTTCAAAAGAAAGCCCATCCCTCATTACCTTATGATTCAAAGCGGTCGTCTCGTCGAGTTTCCACAAAACTACCATCGCCTGTCGGCCAGTTCAAAAACGCGATGGAACAAAGTCACAAAAGTCAAGAGTATGTAAAGAAATTGGGATCCAATATTGGATACTACAGCGATCAAACACAAAGAAACGCATTGCACGATTCCAAGACGTCCAGAGAAATGCTAATGAAGACGATGCAATATCAGATTGAAAAGCAGAGCTGAAGGAAGCAACATCAACTCGTGGTGGGGGTGACGATCAATAAATTATTTATTCCGTCCAATTATAGGTAGCATCACAGATAATCGCCAAGATTTACATTACAGCTAACATCTAATATATTATATTATGATTTTTTGCGTACTACTGTTAGTTCTTGCACTTGCACTACTCTTACATACGAGGAGGAGCAGTGCACTGTAGGACGAAGTCAACACAGTGTAACTAAAAAAATAGTAACCACGCATGCTTGCCCGAGTTTACAATTTGGGGGCGAATGACTTCACCATCCGTATTATCAAGTTGTTTCGTCACAGTGATAACTTTTTAGGATGCATAATAATTAATGCGTGCATAGGACAATTTATTTTAGTTCTTATTTCAAAACAAATTCTAGCGTATTATTTATTATTCTTCATCTTTGGCAACTAATATCTTGTTTTGGTTATTATTTAGTGTTTTGATTATTATCACGCTTATTTGTTGATACAGCATACAACGGGAATAAAATGTACTCAATCCGCCCCCACATCAATGAATGGTTCGAATGTTTCGTGCCCAAAAACACATTTTCAGTTCTATAACACTCCTTTTTGTTTCTTCTTTCCCAATGCACTAGCCGCATCCTCTTCCGTTCGACGTTTTATTGTATTACCCTTGCGAATGTGTGTCGGCGCCGATAGAACCTTTTCCAATGCCAAATCGACAATCAAAATCCTCGCGCTGCCATCATGCTCGGATGATGGGGTCAAATGGTGACGTGGGCGGACCACCGTCGCAGTAAGGGCAATCTTCCGTGCTGTGTTCATGGTACGCACAAATCCCGTCATATCATAAGCGGATGGTAGGGGGAAATCAACCCTGTGTTCCACACTACCATCATCATCCTCTGCACAAGCCTCATTCACATGGGTTTTGTTGCCGCAACCATTGTTACTGTATACACGAAGTCCAGCAAAGGAATGGCGATCCTCACGTCTACCGTCGTATAATAAAAAGTCACATCCAAATATGGCCCCACATGCAATGTGTAGATTTGAATACTGATGCAAATGACGAAAAATCAAGTAGGCATCGTGATCATAGGATGGGGAGGGATTTCGAATGAGGACAAGCGAGTGTTGGTTTGAGTGTTGAAATGCAGGTGTTGGTTGTGTGTCTAATTGTTTGGATAAGGTCGTAGTATTATTCTCTGAAATTGATTTGTCATTTGTCGATTTGTTTGTTTTCTTCTCCAAAGGCGTTTCTTCTCCTTCTTCCTGCTTACGTACAGATATCCACAATGATTCCGGGCAAAGCCTCTTCCAAACCTCGGGAACTAACTTATATGCCATGGTGCGCATATCTTCCTTTGCCCTAGATTCTTCCACAGGGATCATACTCTGTTGGAGTTGCAATGCCCATTGATTGGATAACACTGGATCCAGAATAGTTGTCATGTTACAATGGTGGCTTTGAGATGAATATGTGTCAACTTTTTCATTCATGGTGTTTGTCAATTTAGTGTCTGTTATCATTTCATTTTGGTTCATTTGCAGAACACCCATTTCGAATGCCACACGAGCTGCTGCAGGTGTCAAAATGGCAGGCGGTATTCCTCTCTTTTCTTCTTTTAGCGACGCCAATTCTTCATTGCATTCGTTTTCTTTTGATGGCAGCGTATCATTTTGTTTCGATTCTTCTTTCATTGCACAAGATGTTTGAAGTGGAGGTTGCATTGAATCTTGTGACACCTTATCATTATTTTTTCCCTCCTGTAGCTGCAGCTGGCCTTCTCCAGCACCATTCAGCTCATTATTATTACTATTGTCCACCACATCATTATTGCTTTGCATCTGTTGTTGCTTCTTCTGCCTCCATGCAATTTTTTTCAATCGCCTCCTCTCCCTCTTTTCCTCCTGTGCCACTTTTATCCGTTGCTGATGTTGGATTTGGCGTTCTTCTTTACATACACTGGCTTTGGCTCGTTTGAGTTCATTCTTGAGCTGTTTCTTTTCTTGTTTTGTCATTCGTCGTTCGGTCCCATCTGGATTGGTTACTTTGTAGACTATGGTGTCATTATCATTATTATTTTGGTGATTGCTACTATTTGAGTTATCACAGCCGTTGGAAGTGTTTTTGATGGTGTCATTGCGATCTTTTTCAGATGTAGGATCACTTTCATGTTTGTCATTATTATCAACAGCATCTCTGCATTTGCCATTTTGATCCTCTTTGCCATCGATCGTATTTGGAATCCATTCATCATCATTATCATCAACAACACGACTATTTCCCTCACTATTAGTAGTATTGTCATTTTCTTTTGCAATCACAGCTTTCCTTTTCTCATAGCGTTGCTCATCTTCTTTCACTCTCGTCGCACCCTGCCCAAGTCGTCGGACCCCAATATATGTCGCCGGGAGACGCAGATTGGAGTTTTTTTCTAAATTTCGAAGAATGGGGCCCGAGAAAAGTATTGCCGATTGTGAATAGTGCGATTGCGACGATGTTGGAGATGATGGCAGGTAGTTATGGTAGTTGTTCGAATCCATCTTTTGAGAGGTAAGCGACTGCCTAATTTCAATTGAGGTGTTGTTCTTGGGCGGAACGGGGGCCAGCGGTATGGTATGCAGGGAGGTAGGCGTTCGAGAGTTGTTGTTGTTACCTACAGTGTATAGGGTCGGCGATTTTGATGCACTGCTCCATCTGGAAGATCCCAAATTTGTAAGATTTTATACTGAATCCTACGTTAACGTCTACAGGCCGTTTGGGATCTTCCCTGGTGACCCTGTTTTATCTACTACTCTCTACTATGATGTTACTATGGTACATGGTGTTGCGCAAATAATGTGCGGCGCGCTGCGTGCATCTCTGTCAACTGTCAATCCGTCGGCCTCGAACATCACAAGACATGTAGATAGGAATAGTATAATCTTATTCATGCTTTTCCCTCCAAGCCCAGACTGTGATGACAGCTGATGACTTGATGACATCTGAAATCTGAACGCGCCAAATCAACACGCCAACCTGTCATCAACAATGACGACGACCGACGACCTCCGCCCACTTCTAAAAAGCATCTTCGTCAAACCCCTTTTTCCCATTAACCCCGCTTCAACGCAGAGACTATCATTGAATAACGCCTGCATTACGAGTCCCGTGCCGCCAAAAAGTTCAAAATGGCTCGACCCAGACGAGGAACAACCCGCCGCACCAAAGTCAATCACGACGAATCCGAGCATGACAGTGATCATGACGAACACGCAGATCACCACGACGACGTAGACAATGCCAACGATGAAAGTATGGAACACGACCAAGAAAATGACGACGAATCTCACGACGACAACAATACCAACAACAACAATAACAATAACAACAACGGTGGCCCCGACGAAAGCACCCTCCGCATCCTCCTCTCCACCGATAACCATCTAGGATACCTCGAACGCGATCCCATCCGCGGACTCGACTCCTTCGCCGCCCTCGAAGAAGTATTATCCCTCGCTCGACAGCATCGCGTCGATATGGTTTTGTTGAGCGGGGATTTATTTCACGATAATAAACCCAGTCGGAGGACGCTGCACAAGACTATGGAGATTTTTAGGAGGTATTGCATGGGGAGTGAGAGTGTGGGGTTTCAGATTGTGAGTGATCAGAAGGAGTGTTTGAGGAGTGTCATTAGTGGGAGGGCGAATTATGAGGATGAATTTTATTCAGTGAGTTTCTATTTTTCTTTATTTTTAATTTGTGATTGAATTTGTTTTTATGTTTGTTTTTATTTTTTTTGCATCATTGTTGTTGTTGTTATTATTATTTTTATGCAATGCAACATTTCATTTCATTTCATTGACTTGCAATTTCAATAATTTTTGTTTGCCTTTAAAAAAAATCTTTATTAATGAGTTTCCGATTAATATCATTCTCACTCCACTACTTTTCCTATTTATCTCGATCCTTCTTTTTCATGAAATCAGGTTGATCTCCCTATATTTGCCATCCACGGTAACCACGATGATCCAACCAGAGATGGAGGGATCGAAATGCTATCCGCTCTTGACCTTCTTTCTGTATCAAATCTTGTAAACTACTTTGGCCGCCAAGACCAGGCGGATAATGTTCAAGTTTCACCTGTCTTACTTCAAAAAGGTGAGTGCGGATTAGTTGTGATTTTGCATTCTTTACTTTTGTCCAAGGTGCCAATTATGTTTAAACATGTTCTCATATTTTTCTTCAACTTCATCCTATGACTGCAGGTTCAACCAAAGTCGCTCTTTATGGAATGGGCAGTATGAGAGATGAACGATTGAATCGAATGTGGCAGGGTAAAAAAGTCAGATTTTTGCGTCCTGAAAATGCAGGGGGCAACAATGGGGGAAGGAGGAGGAATGACGATGACGACGACGGTGGTGATGAAGACGAAAATGGCAATAATTGGTTCAATATATTCACACTTCATCAAAATCGTGATCTCGGCAGAGGGGCTAAAAACTGCGTCCATGAGTCTATGATACCCGAATGGATGGATCTAGTTGTTTGGGGCCACGAACACGAATGTCTCATATCACCGCAGGAATCTCTTGTGGGAACATTTCGCATTACACAACCTGGATCTAGTGTTGCTACGAGTCTCACTGCAGGGGAATCACGTAGAAAACAGGTAGGTATTTTGGATATACGAGGATCACAATTTCGTTTGAATCCGATACCACTGGGAAGTGTGAGGAGTTTTGCATTGGGGGAGGTAAGGAATCATTTATGTTTTGCATTAGAATGTTTTCTTTCTATCAATTGTTCGTCTTGGTGCATAACTATATTTTTTTATCTTTAATCTTGACTATTATTGCGCATTGCCAATGTAAGGTGAATTTGGGAGAGGTTGCAAGAACTAGCGGTGGTGGAGTTTTGGATGTGGAGGATCCAAAGGTTGAAGAGAGGATGGGCGATGTGCTGGCTGCAGAGGTTGATGCCTTAGTAAGTGACACTGGAGATGATATTTTCAACACAATTTCTCCATAGAGGCATCACCCTTACATTTCTATTGAATAACCCAACGACAATGTGGCACACAACAATGCATTAATCACCATTTTTTACAGATAAAAAAAGCTCGAGATGAAGCAACTTTTCTCCAACAAGATGCGGAGGCCGCCGCCAGGGCTGCCATGACGCTTGAGGACGAATTTGACCCAGACAAACGCCAGCGGAAGTACATGTTGCAGAACCCTGAGCATGTTTTAGTTCGTCTCAAGGTAGAGCATTCGGGTTTTACAACATTGAATAATCAGAGGTTTGGTTCAAGATTTGTGGGCGAGGTGGTTAGTTTTCATGAGTTTTTTTTGCTATATTTGCGAGTAATACCTTGCTCATCACTTCACCGTTACTTCTGCATTACATCTATTAGGCAAATCCCTCTGACATTCTATTATTCCACCGGCGCAAACAAGCTGAAGGCGCCAACTCCAAAGGCGGTGCAAAGAAATCAAATGCAGCATCAGCAGGGTTAAGTGGGCCCATTGAACCAGAAGATCTAGAAGAGATCAATGTAGAAGATTTGGTCAATGATAATTTGACTAGATCAGATAAGAAAATGGAGGTTTTGCAAGAAGGGCAAATGGGAATTGGTGAGTATTTAAAGTGCACGTGCTGCTACTTCTACTGAGTGTTGTACATTTTACATCTCTCACAAATTATTTCATCCACACTTTTTGCAGCATTGGATGAATTCGTGTCCAAAGAACAGAGCAAAGCTATTGGTGACATTACAAGGGAAATTCTGAAAAAGTCCCAAAAGCAACTGGTATCACGTGGCAAGAACAACGATGACGATGGCGGAACCGAGGATCTCAACCCTACTGCAATTCGTGAGATATGCGCAGCAGCCGCAGAAAAGGCGCGTTCAGAATTAGCTTTGGAACGAGAGGAAGCAACGGAGAAAAAGAAAAAGAGGAGCCAGAGTCTCGTGGGTCAGATGAGTGCCGCCAAGAGAAAGCCAAACGATGACGAACAGAGTGATGACTCCATGCAAGAAGCTCGTCCTACAACGAAGAAGGCTAGACCTACTACTTCCAAAAAGACTACTACGAAGTCTCGTGCGACTACGTATGACTCAGACGACGAAGCGTTGGAGGAAGTCGATTCTCCATCTCCTAAGAAACGAGCGACTTCATCTAGATCCACGACAACCAAAAAGGCTGCAACAACCACAGGCCGTTCAAAAGCTCGCACTGCTGCTACATCTCATGTGGATTCTTCTGATGACGAGATCGAATTTGTTGGGTCTTCTCAGGCCCCGGCTAAACCCGCCAATCGAGCATCCCGCGCGCGCTCTACTGCAAAGAAGCCACAATATAACTATGATGACGACTCTGACATTGAGGAACCTGCGGCGAAAGGGAATGATAACGCTGCAGAAGAGGATGATGACAGTGTGGTGGAAGAAGCACCCAAACCTAGAAAGAGAGGAGCTGCATCTACAACTAAGAAGAGGGCTCCTGCATCTACCGCGAAAAAATCTTCTCAGTCTCAATCCACTATCACATCCTTTACTTCTGCGCGGAAACCTGGGGGACGTGGTCGAGCGGCTGCCGCACGTGCAAACATGTATGATGATAGCGATGAAGAAGAAAATAGCCCAACTAAAAACGGCGGTGGTTGGGGAACTGCCAACAGTCAAAGCACTTTGAGACGAGGCCGGCGTTAGGCACACGTAGCTTGATAGATTTCAGGAACACAAGAGAGATTTGTGGTTTCTTAAGCATATTTGCATGATTTTCATATCCAAAACAAACTTTACTGGTGTCCTGGAAACATTAGTACAAGTAAAATGTGATCACACGGAATTTTTGAATGCATGAAATATTTTTATGGGTAGATTGCTGTAAAGGAATGATCAATTCAGTTTTCAAACGACACAATGAAATAAAATTTACATTACTAATCAACAGCGACCTAAATATTGACTAGTATGACTTTTTGTGCTCATGCCAAATACATGCACCCATTATTATTTTACGCTTTTCCTTTAAAGTAAGACAGATAACCCGAAAGAGACTTGTATCCTGACACAAGACCAAATAACAATAACAAAATCCCATCTCCGACAAAGAGCTTATTCAAAACTTCGCCTTTGCTCATAAACATTGAAAACAGCATTGTCCCTCCAACTCCTAAGCAGATTGCGGAAACAACCCCACTCAATGTTGAAAAGAAAGGATGATCACGGAAGGTTTTGTTGACAGAGGATGCATAGATTGATCTGGACACTCCTGCAGCAAGCATAAGTCGAGCTAGTGCTGAAATCTGAAGAGATAGCTCTCTTGCATTGTTGACAAGAGTGGTTGCACCCGCTGCTTTTGCACTTCCTGATAGCAGCCCTGTCACGATAACATACAATGCTTGGCATGTCGGTATGCATCTAACCCAAGCCACGATTGTTGACATCCTAAAAAGAAATGATACAGCATCTTCTTTTTCCAGCGTCCTACCCTTTCCATTCTGAAATAAAGTGAACCCCTTTTCTTTGATCAAGGCACTAATGCATGTCAAAGTATTATGTACATTAATAATCGCAGCGCTCATCCCAAGGTAAGGCGCTTTATCCGAAAAATAAATCCCAGCATGAGCTGTTAATGAAAGCAGACCAAAGAGGGACAAGTGGAGGTAAAGCCTTTGTCGTGTCTCAGCCACAAACACCTCATTATCTGAATCATTACTATCGCTCTTTCCAGCATTGGATAGAGAAAGGAACCAATCCCCTTTCCTGCTCTCTGCATCAGTTTCGTCATCAGATGCTGCCATTTCCGCCCTTATTTCCAAATCTCTCCACAACAAAAACGCAGCTCCCGACGCCATTGCAAATCCAGATGACAGAAACGCCGTGGGCATCAAATTCGAAGTGGCAGAGACAGTAGTGGTAGCAGCGGACAATGTAGGAAAAAGATCGCATCGTTTTGCTTTATTCAAAATTGCATCAAAGAAAAGTGAAGACCAAAGGGCGGTGGTGATGGCAAAGTTTCGTGATTGCTGTGACAATTGTGCTTGTTTCTGTAGTTTTTCTATTTTCATTGCCCTTTCTATGTCGATCGATTCGTCATCTGATTCCTCGGTCGATTCAGCATCTAAATCGTCAATTGATTCAACCTCGTCTTCATCGGCGTCGCTATCATATTCCTCAGACTGACTGTCTTCACTTTCGTCGTCATCATCCGTGCCATCTTCGATATCACCTCCACCACGAACCATCATGATAACATGTTCATTACAATGACGGACACCTGCGTGCTCAGTTCTCGTCAGGCCCGTCACTGATCCCGATGTGATCATCGGCAATGCGGTTGCTGTTTTGACGAGGAATGTCTTGCGGGATGGGGACTTGGTGAACAGAGATGCTGGCGAGGGCGCGAGTGCATGGTTGAACGAGGATTGGAGTGCGAGTAATAGTACCACACGCATCATTTTGAGGTGTTTACTGGCCGTTGTCATTGTCCAGCGCCGTATATCTTCTTTGTCTCGGCAGAGGAAAAGATATTATTTTAGATTATTTTATGGTTATGCCAGGTTATGCCGATGTGTCTATGATGGATGATGGGCGAGATGAGTTGACGCGATGATCACAGAAGAAAAGATTCGGATCTACCTACGCGCGCGCGCGCGTAGAGTACTTACTACTACTAGAGGTACTACCGTAGTACAGTCTATCCAGCGTCCGTTTTGAACTCAAACAGGAATAAACTGGATTATGGGGTGCCCCCCCTAAATATTCTTTCCTGCGCACAAATGAAAAAAAACATTTCGTGAAATATAGCTTGTAAATTATTGCTAAAAAGTGTGTGGAAAGTGTGTAAAAAGTGTGTGGAAATTGTGTGGAACGTTGAAAGTGTGTGAATCGTACATTGTTTGTCTATTGCTATGTTTTTTGTTGTTGCGAGTCGACTGAGCGAGACGAAAAGGATCGAAGGACAACCCTGCCACCTAGGTGCCGCCAGGACTTCTTATGCCGACAACAATGGCACATCCGCAGATGCACCTGGTACTGGTACACAGCATACTGCCTCGCCAGGCTTCCCCAATATCGCTGTATGTGATGCTGCCAGGTATGCTGATTATTCCACCACAGTCTCCTCCCTCTTCTCATCTGACGGCGGCACGTCTTCGGCCGAGTTGAGTTCGGTTCCTTCGATGGGCCCTCACCCCTTCCTTGCACCATGTTAGCAGCAATGTAATCTTCTGCCAAAC
>JALLAR010000461.1:0-15540 GCA_036939335.1 Conticribra guillardii
TTAAAGATCACATCACATCCACTCCCAACCCCAACCAAATGTGTGTTCCTCCTCTCAATTCTGGAAGAGCAGATGTCATGATCATCACACACCAATCTGTCTTTTTGCACAGAGAGAAAGATTATTCATTGGTATACAATTGATGTTCTTCCTTTTGGGTGTTATTTTCATTTTCATTTGGATTGTAGATTATGTTATCATTCTGGAAAGGTCTTTCAGTTTATTTTAATTTCAATCTACATCATGTTTCTGATTAATTTATTGTTGTTGTGTATTGCTAAGTGCGAAGAAGAGAAATTTCAACAATACAATTTACTTTTGGATAACTTTCTTCATTTTAATTTGACAATTTCAAATTGTTGTTGAATATTTCTTTTGGGATTTTATTTCAATGTTAATGTTAATGGAGCACATGAAAATTGAAACCCTTTACCTTTTCCTTTACACCGGATCTTCCACTTCCAGTTCCAGCAGCAGCAGCACCCATTATCAGCAGATACCAGATCTTCCACTTCCAGAGTTTTTTGCAAAACATTTGTGGATCTACACTTTGTTTGGTAGTCACTTTGGCTTTGGTAAATACATTGCATCATACGTTGTGTTTCCACAATATTGTTGAGGATTTTCTACACCAACACCATTTCAACTGTTGCTGGTGGAATGTTATCTCTAGACTGTACCTGTACTACAGCTGTACTCAGCCATAGGTTTCTATTTCTATAACATCGTAACTCTAGAGGTACTAGACCAATTACCATTAATGCACCTACATTCAGGATAGTATATCTATCTAGAGTTAGTGACAGGTCTCACATGGCTGGGGCAGAGTTTGTTGCTCTATTATTATTGTATCTCAAATCTCCACATCCACTTTTTATCCCTCCTCCCTCGGATTGGCCGCGCCAAAAATCACGAGACAAGATTAACGAAATTAAATGAATACATGAATACTTCTACATGCTACCAGTACATATTACTATAAATTATGAAGTACAAAAAGTACAATAATTTTTACAGTACCATACCATACGTACGAATGTGGTATTCTAATTTTAATGACAACATCGTGTAAATCGATCCTATGTACGATACGAATCGATCGGTGGATATTGTAGTTGGCGCGCCATTATTCTCCGGTTCACATTTTTTGTTGTATTATTTTGCTTCTTCAACGAACGTAATCCAACAACACATCAAAACAGCATCATAACAGCCTGACCCTGCCAATCAAAAGAACCAGAAGCACCGTGCTTCTGCAACGAACAGCATGTCACCTCCCGCTGCCAATGGCGCTTCGGGCGATACCTCCACATCCCAAACAAAGCATCCTCCCGACTGTCTGACCGCACTATCACGACAACACCCATCGTCTTCCTCTTCATCAGCAGCATCGTCATCAGCAGCATCGTCATCAGCATCAGCATCATCATCGCAAGGACGAGTAATGAAACGCCCCAGTCCCGAATCCCCTCCCAACAGAGGAGCCGCCTCCGCCGCCGAATCCGCCATGATCATTACACCTCAAAAAGCAGCAGCACCCGCAAATCAATCAGAGAAAACAAGGAAGCGACAGCAGACTCAATTGCAACTTGCCATTGTCAAGAAGGGTTCTTCCAATGAGTTTGACGTTGTTGGCAACAGTAATAGTAAGCGCGGCGACATTTCTTCCTCGTGCAAAGGTGAAGTAGTCTTGAAAAATGTAAACAAAAAGAAGAAAATGGCGTTGGCGGCACAGCCATCATCACGTGCAATTGCAGAGGAGAAGGAGTCAGCTGAAAAAATTAAATGGCCTCCTGTATCCTCGTCGAAATCACTTCCACCCCTCGCTGGGCGTATTGCACATCTTGCAGAGGAGAACAACCCAGTTACTTCCACTACCACTGGGAAGCAACGAAGGAAGAGCATTGGAAACAATAATAGTCGTGATCTGTTTTCAGCGAGACGAACAATTGAATTTGATGTGAATCAAGAATGTGAGTTTGTCACTTTTTACGATAAAATCTTTATACTGCACTGCTTGTGATTGTTTTTGTTTATTCCAACAACCAAACTCATGTGTTTTTATCTTTCAAACATTCTTTCTTTTCTTTTTCTTATTCAAAGGCACCTCCATTGGACTCGTCCCAAGTGGTCGCATTGCTGTTGCGGGCTTTACCGATGGTACCTTGCGTCTCTTTGATCTCACTGGAGTTTTTTGCCGAGATAAGAACGATCCACGCAACCCCAAAACTGCATCGAACGATATGTGCGATTTTGATGACGATGCATCTTCCTCGGAGGATGATGCATTGTTCGATACAAGCACAAACACCGAGGCGAAGAACAACTCGACCGACACACCCGCACGTGCCACTCATGCCAAGGCCACCCTAGTAAACTCCCACTCGAACCAGCAATATGGAGCCGTAGCATGCCAAATCCATGCACGAGGAGTACACAACAGTTTACTCATGGATGTGGCAGTCTCTGAAGATGGTCTGTATGCCTTTGGAGGCGTTCAACGCGGATCTATTGAATTGGCTGCTGTCTATTTGGGAGACGTTGAAAACTTTTTGGATGAGCGACTCACACACACCACTGAGGGAAAGAACAATTTTACTCCGGGACTTTTGGATTTGATTCAGGTGGATAGGCATGCTGACGCGAAACTCAAGGGGTTTGGTGCATGCACGAGGCTTTGGAATGGGTGGAATCGTGCTACGGGTGGTGCGGAGCGTCCGGAGTATTTGCTCTTTACAGGGAAGGGTATTAAGGTGAGAAGGATGTTTAAGTTATGCCATTTACTTTCACTTTATGTTTGTACGCTTTGTTTAACCTCATTGTCCTGCACTTTTTGTACATTATCATCATACACAACAGAACATCCACATTTGGTCCTTTAAACCTTCCTATTTAGAAGAGGAATCTATTTGGACATGTCTCTACGACACACAGACAAATGGAACGAGCATTTCTCAGCTATACTTTCGCCACAATGGCGCCGGAGATCTCCAAGCCATCAGTAAGAGTGACGACCAAAAACTTCGAGTTTGGGATTTATCCTATGAGCAAAAACGTATTGCAGGAGAAACTTCCGCAAAAGACCGCCCTAAGCGTCCCGACTATGGGGATGTAGCATCCACAGAAAGCACCGTGGGTGTTTGTGGCCCCTATGCCTTTACTTCTGGATCGCTTGGAGAAGCATACAACATGATTAAAATTGTTGGACTAGATGTGGATGATGTCAAGTCTCCATTCAACTCTACAGAACTTGCCTTGCCTCTGGCTGATAGTGCAGGTATGGAACAATCGGCAAGTGCTCGACCCTCTCGTAGTGGTCGTCAACAACGAGGAGATCTCAAGTCCGTTGTAAATGTCGCAGGATTGATTTTTGATGCAGGCCATGCGCTGTTGCAACTCTCGGATGGTTCTGTCGTACACTACTTGCATGACGAGTCGGGTCATCCAATCTTAGAAAAGGCATTGCCATCCCTTTGTACCACCTCTATTGACGTCGATCTTCAACACTCGGCTGCAACCTTTGGTCCACCTACAGTTCCATACCAAAGCAGTAAAATGTGCCTTGCACGCGTTGGATCAGAAGGAATGGTGCTATTTGCAGTGTCCAGTTACGATGAAAATGCCTCCCGAGGAGCACTCATGCTACGTAGTCTGCCATCAACTGTGAGTCTGCCATCAACTGTTAAGGACTCCAACACCAGCCGAACCCGACGCTTTTGGGGTTTCAACGGTCTGAAAAGGAAGAGGAGGCCATCTGTAGTAACAGATTTAGTGAAAATTCCAAGTGCCCCGAGGAAATCAGCTAAACCAAAAAAAGAAACACGACCCTCAGCTACCAAAGTTGAGTTGTCACCAGTGCCCAATCGACCTACGAAAATAATTCAATCAAAAGTATCTGATTCTGTGAATGTGATTCCTCTCCAATCCACGCCAGCGCCAATAGTCAAAAGGGATTACTCTACTCAATCCGGCAACAAGTCAAGACCTTCGGTAACACCGAATGCACCAACTGAGATTATTTTGAGTTCTCCTTCAAATAGCAGTTCCAGTGAAGGAGCAAGAGCAGATGATATGATTGCAATGAGCACACCAAGCCCCACTTATGGTAACTATTCACGTGAGGAGAGCCCATCACATACTAGTCCCGATGTCAAAAGCATCCTGGACAAGAAGTTCCAAAAGACTTTGTCACAGCACGAAAATGATCTAACGGAGATACAGAAGAGTCAGGATCAGCCAGTGCCCATTAAGAAGAATGAAGCAAAGTTATCTGTGGATAAAAAGGAGGTGAGTCAGGAGGAGCCAGTATCCATCAAAAACAACGAGCCAAAGAAATCCAAAGAGACTCTATTGCAAAAAGATAGAGATCAGCAGGAGGTTCGAAATATTCAGGAGGAGAGAGTTTCCAGCAAACATATTGAGCCAAGGGTAGATGAAGAAGAACCGAAGACCTCAATGCAGATGGACGTCTCACCATGTCATATTTCCACTCCATCAGAGAACTTCACGAACAGCAAAAGTCATGAGGTCCTCACTTCCAAGCCTCTATCAAAGTTCAACACCAGGGACCAGATAGAAACATCTATTGAACTCTCACCATTGAAAAAGCAAAAACTTTCTGAAAGATCAGACACTGGCATTTCTTCAAATAACAAAGAAGATAATGTAGACGCAAATATGGCCAGTGATGATGAATATGTGCCGAGCACACCCACGCGCAAGAAACGTGCAAAGAAGAACTCTCCTCCTCAATCCAAGTCCCCTCAATCTAAGTCCCCCAAATCCGAGGCCCCTGAAGGCAAGTCTCTCCGAGCCACTGATATTTCTTCGGCATCACAAACATCGCCAACACCAACCGATGCATCAAAATATCTTGGCATGACAATAGTTGAAAAACACGTTGACATGAAGCTGCCCGAATCTTGTTTTTTTCAACGTAAACAGCGTCAACTGTTGATTGATCAGCACCCAACCAATACCGTTGGAGTTAGATTTGTCAACACCGCAGCTCCTCAGCCATCACTAACTACAGAGACATCAAAGTCAAGACAAAAATTCATTAGGCATTGCAATGAGAGGCAAAAATTAGCTGCCCAGCATCGTGCTGAACACGAAATGTTCCGGAAAAAGGTTCTGTACAGCATTCACCATGTGATGTCCACATGGGATATTGAACTAAGCAGCAACAGAAGTCACAGTGCGATTGTTGAGTCGGCGAAGAGATGGTTTGATGAAGGTCTGGCTGACGACCAAGAAATATTGGTATGTCCTTGGTATCATTTTTTCTCATTGCAACTTTGCACAATTTTTAGATAGTTCTCATTCTCACACAAATTTCTCTTTTTACTGTAAACAATAGAATGATATGCTAAACAGACAACTGCTAGAGTCAGAATCATTGGCAGCTAGGCAAACCAATGAACTTGCAGGGAAAGGTGCACCTATGGTGCAAGTTTCTTTCCCTTTCCCTGAAGTGTTTGATCAAGCGAGGAAGGAGATCCTTTCTCTGTTGCAATAATTCAACACATTTCAGCACACATATCTTGTCGAATCATTTCCAATGATCAGCTCCATTGCTATCAGCTTGATCAAGGACTACGGAGATATTGATGTATCTTTCGTAATTGTGAGCAACTATTAAGTGTATTTGACACGTCGGCAAATAATTATATTAATACCAGACACCTCATTTTTCAATTCCACTGTCAGCTTGTTTGGGTCTGCTGAAGACGTCCATTGCGCCCAAATTTGATAGGATGATTAGCACATAAATTAAAACTTGATATCTTAACAACCCATCCCGGCAAACAATTCCACGCAGGAGTGAAGTTATTAATTGTTTCAGACTGGGGCAAATCGGGCAAATCAGTATATTAGTTCAGGCTATGCATTTTATCTATTCATTTGCGAATAAGTTGAAGAATAAACATACGAATTGACGAATTTATAATTTAATTCAGTTGTGGTGAGATGTATTGCAGTTGTAGGTTGAGGTTGCCAACACTGAAAACAACCCGTCATTCACACTGATTTGCTGACCAATATGCTGATACCACAAACTGAGATAATTCAATACAAAGTGGCTTGTATTGTTCTCAAGATTTCATAAAGAGAGGTAGACTTAGCCAGCAGGGAATCATGGCATATGCCAATGTATGGATCATTCATTGATATGTCACTGTTTGTAAGAAGTTCCTCAGAAGACCTCGCAACATGCTT
The DNA here is from genome assembly GCA_036939335.1 of Conticribra guillardii. Taxonomy (NCBI): domain Eukaryota; phylum Bacillariophyta; class Thalassiosirophyceae; order Thalassiosirales; family Thalassiosiraceae; genus Conticribra; species Conticribra guillardii. The sequence goes on from JALLAR010000461.1 coordinate 6,220, forward strand.
CGCGGCTTTCATAGTTTGCTTCTCAGACAAGAGCATGTGATACAATAAAAGGAGTTTCATTTCATCTTTTCCACCACGAGGCGTTTGCGAATTGCATTGCAGCTCAAAAATTCTGCGAATCAATGATTGTCGCACTAATGGGAGGAGAGATAATGATTCATTGGGAGTGGATGGACTCGATCCGATAGCAAACCCATATTCTTCAACCTGATCTTGGGAGTTGACAGCGCCCTTTATTTGTTTCGGCAGATGACATAGTGCTAGTGGCCCAATACCTGAGTTAGAACAACATTCATAATATTGGGAAGGAGCCTTCGCTCCTGTAAAGAACAGTCGATTTGCAAATGTTGCATTCAACAGCCGCATGGAACCGGAGGAGCAATAAGCATTGTCATTTACCACATCCATGTCTTCGATGATTGCTCTTGAATGGCGACGAATCAGGTGTTCCTCTTTGATAAAGGGAAGCAAGCTTTCTTTCGAAGAAATTGCTTGATACACAGTTTTCTCAGCAAGATTTCTCGCTGTAAGATTATCACCTGATTGCATTCGGTTACAGTCACTTGTTTCCAAAGTATTTGTCAGAATATCATTAACAAGAGTGCAGCTAGGGTTCGTTTTGGTACCAAAATCAAAAGGTATGGCCACACCCAAAATTTGCTCACAGATACTACCGTTGCCATTACCAGCGCACATGCGTTTCGCTGCTCCTGATGGGCACAGCAAAGCACCCCCAAAAGCATCATTTTTAGGAGAACCTTTTCGTTTATATTGTCGGAGTTTGTCACATAGCCTCACTGATAGACACCAATCAGCAATGCCAGATTGATCATTAATTGCGTTAACATGGCCATACACCATGTGAAAAGAAGCAAAAATAGCCACAGGCAATACATCATAAACAGGAACGTTACAAGACAAAATTTCGCCGTTTCCAGTATTACTGATTGCCATTCCTCCATACACAACTTTTATTGGCCTTCCTCTTTCGCGCGATAACAATCGATAGCAGATAGGGGGCATGCCTTTTATTGACTCTGGTCGAAGTAAGCTGGATAACGAGCTCGGAAGAGATTGTAAAATATGTACAGATGGGGACCATAGGGCAGTGGATTCCTTTGTCGAGGGAAGCTTACCAAATGTGAAATCATACTTCAAATGCCCACATTTCAAGGGGTCAGATGCTCGTATCTTGACTTCAATTGGGACTCCTGCAGTTGAGGGCTCTAGCAAAATAGAGGAAATGCGTGCTGCTTCCCGAATCTCTTTCATAGCAAGGCTGGGTTGGCAAGTGGTTGCAACAGGTGCAGACGCCTCATTTCTATCTATTGTGGTGTTCGTGGACTGGAGCTTCTTGACAAGGTCGTGTAATTGAGTTGTCTTGCTTTTTAAACTCATCAGTTTTTGCGCCTTCCTTGCCGTATTTACTTCATCACCCACTAATGCAATGGAGCCCTTGCGCTTCAGCTTCCGCAGTATCGCATGTTGTATTAGCCCACCGCCGCACTTTGGGCGAGGAGAATCAAGCTCACGATCCACCAAAGAACATTGCGGCCCATCACCATAAAAAGAATCCTCAAGCAAGCGAGGGATAATTAAAACAACAACTTTGGAATTGGTCGATACAGCAAAAATTGAACAATTTAGGGAACCGAAGTCAAATTTCGAAGAAAACGGAGAAGATGAGGCGATAGATAATGGCATCCCACCAGGGACAGGAAGACGAAAGCTACTCAGTCTCCAACCATCAACAGACCGTACACACATGTCATTTGTTTTACTGTTGCAAAGTTCCAAGCCACTGTCACCACAAAAGGGAAGCATAATAGAATGAAGAAATGTGCGCCCAGAATCATTGGTTGCTATGAGATGTATATCGAGAGAAAGCGAAGATACATCCTTTCCATCATCATCTTGACCAGGCGCTCCTTTCAAAATCTGGCACCCAATATGTTTTATCAACACCAAACAGCCATTGCACGGAATATAATGATTCACTACATCAAATTTTGAAGGGATGATTGCGCCACTACATTGATCGTCTTTCTGTTTTGCGAAAGATTTCAGCGTCACGATTGTGCCAAGAGCTCCGACACACATTAGAATGGACGCTGTGCTGGACAATCCTCCTTCTGCCATTTTTTCATGGTAGCTTGGGCAAAGCAATTGAATGGATATGATTGGTTCATTGCAAACCAATCGAAGCAGAGTTGTTGCAGGGGTGATGTCAAGGATATTGTTTAGCTCATCGTGTCCACTTATTGAATCAACCATAGGGGCAATCATTTTCGTAACAAAAGAAACGCGTAACGACCCATCTTGAAACCCCATTAATATTACGCCTTGGTCACGTTCCTTTTTGTTTGTCCCACCATTTGGATCTATGGAATCCACGACAGGATTACCATCAACTTTTGCTGGATGTTTGCTTTTTCCAATTGCCGATACTATTCCGCTCCACACAGCTTGTCCACACATGGATTCTGATGCAAACAATATACTTGTCATGGGGGTTTCTACGTTTTCAAGTCCTGGGATTTTTGACCATGCCAGTCCTTCCCACTGCATCGTTTGGGTTGTATCTGCTGATTTATGAGTTTTTTTGCCATGATGTAAATTTTGAAGATCTGATAACGATTTTGAAAAGTCAGCTATGGATATTGATGCTGACGACGAAGGGGTTATATGCATTACAATAGGGGGTGATACAGAAGGGGGCATGGATTCATTCAAGTTTGAAGCAACCACATAAACCCCACCAGTTTTGGGAGTAGACTTTTTCACATTCGCACCCCCGTGTTTGGATTCCTCATTACTTTTGTCATATTTACTTCTTCTGTTAGAAGGCGATAATTTTCTCTTTCGACCTTTTTTGTTCGGCGTAAAATTTTGAGTTGACGAATCCTGTGTATTGTTGAGAGAAGTCATGCAGGTTGTATCCCCTTCATCACTTGCAGCGGTTGCAACTATACCGACAAGTGATGCTTCCATCCTCGTAGTCAATGTGTTCATTAAGTTCAATGGTGGCATTTCCGGTGTTTTATTGATGGATGTTTTCTTTTCAGTTTTTGCTTTCTTGTTTGATTTCGAGGTCATTTTTGCCTTTTCATCAGATTCATGATCAAATTTGCATTCCGTCATATCCAGCCTATTGGTACCATCCTTTTCCATTGTTAATTTGGTGCAAATATTATTTATAGAACAAGCAAACAGCCTTCCCAATGAGTCAATTGCTAGTAAAACAGCATGCACTTGACCAGATGAATTCCCACCAACTGTTGTTGTAAGGCAAACTACAGAAAAATATGCATTGCCATTTAAATATTTCTCATCCAAACCAGGTGAAACGTTGGATAAGTATTGAACACCCACTGCACGGCCGCAATTTGGCTGATATTTTTGAGTGTCACCCTTCCTCGAACGATGCGGCGAGTAGTCGACAATAGTCGCCAAAGAAATTCTACCACCTGCGGAATCTGATTCGTCATTTTCATAACTAGGAGGAGGACAGCATGTTGCAACCATCGTTATGCGCTCACCCCCCTCATAAATAGTATTTGATGTCCTTGTATCATGATCATCATTGTCATTGCTGTCGCCAACCATAGGAGTATTTCCCTCGCCATTGCCATGGCCATCACCACCACCACCACCATCATTCATGCTGCTAACTTTGTAATAAGCATTTGAATAAAAAGTAGCGACTGCTACAGAAGGAAGTCTTGGATCAGAACGTTCCGCATTCTTGATGGGTAAACCACTTGCTAGCATGCGTCGTCGATGGCTGTAGAAACTGTCTTTGTCCGATGACGCCGATGGCGATGACGACGTCAATGACGTTGGAGACAAATTGTCATTTTCGATTCGATGGCGCCGGCAGTGAGACGAGGGATTAAGAGTAATGATTGATTGGATCTTGTGTAAGGGATATATGGGGATGTTGCTGCGATAGTTGGCATTTTTCAGTTGATTGGCGGCGCTCATGGCTCATCGTTCGCAAGGGAGGTTTCCGTTTCCGGCGATGCGAAGATGACGTGATGATGATAATGTCGTCCTTATGTTGTATGATCCGGTGATCAATACACGACTGGATTATGAGTATCTTCTCTAGTGACTGAAGCATCAAAAGTTCCCGCTCCAAGATTTTTTTGATACCACGAATCTATGCTATTGTACCACAGATTGTTTGAACCCAGAGAAGCATCTACCTCCTTCACCACCAGAAGCACCCAAGACAAGGAGAATTAATAGAAGATGAAATAATAATAATAATCAGGAGATATTGCGAGCTGCATCCTCATAATTTTAATTCGGGTTCGAACCAACATCCAACATCAACACCAACACCAGTCAAACGTGTAAGTTTTATTATGATAAATGATAATGATAATGATACATCCCCTCATGCAAAATATGAATGACAATCCTCGTCTCAATCACATCTATTCTCACATCAGCACCTTGTTATTTGTTTTTGCATCCTGTGTTCTTTTGCGTACACCAGATTTAAACTATATCATCAAACAGCATCTGCCATGAATCTTCAAGCTAGCCTCGCATTCCTCCTTTCTGTCACTGCTTTCGCCAGTGGCCAAGACGGAGATTGCGAAGCCAAACAGAGTGCCGTCACTGAGTGCATGGGCCCAGAAGATTGGGCTGCATACAATGCATGCATCACAACCATCATGGAGAGTGTTGATGACAATGACATCATCAATCTCAGCACTCAGCAACACCACAATCTGGTGGGGTGAGATTTTTTATTATTGCCAAACTAATTCGACAGCATGCACCACCTGCAAGGCTGATCTTGATAAATTGATTGAATGCACTTTTCCTGTGATCAACAAAGAATGAGATGCCGAGGATGGTTCTGTTCATCTGGTCAGTATCACGTAAAGAGTGCAGGAAGGAGGATTGATGATTTTGACAATTGCATGTAGTGAAATGCAATCCCCATCATTAATGGAAACAACTTAAGTAGGACAAGGAAAAATAATTGTTGATAAAATAATAACACTGTTCCATTTACATACTGGTTGGAATAATATAAGTGTAGTTGTTTATATGCCCACCCACCACCCAAAATAACAAAGCATTTGGAAATTCAAATGCATTGTACAATGTAATCAATAGACAATAGACTGCAATTCTCTATTAGAATTTTCAACTAGACCATATCAGGGAAAATACTACACCTACACCAAGTAGAAAAAGAAGGAGGTAGAGGATGATGGTACACATGTAAAGAAGGTGATGGATCAAAGATGATGATACAGCTGGGAATTGAATATGCACAACCACAAAATTGTTGGTGTTGACTAATTATTTTCATTTTATTGCATGAGCAAAAATATTCTAATTTCAGCTTTTTGTCCAACTGTTCAAAAAAGGAACTGCAGTGCTAGCACAATGGCACCAATAGACAATATATATATAAAACATGCACATCACAACGATAGAAAATTTTAATCACAAATGTACCATCAACATTATTCATGTGTTCATGTTTACTATTTTTATTTCTTACAAATTAAAATATATCATGCATATGCATTTGAAATTCTTAAAAAATACACACACATTTGTTTCAAGATTTGACAATTTGATGTAATAAAAATAAAAATATACTCCTAAAGACAATACATGACAATGATTAAAATTCTGTCACAAAACATCACAAAAAATCTACTCATGAAATGATCTATTTATCCTTTTGACAATATAATATAAAATTAGACAACATCAAACAAATCTGCCCATATTGCATGTTGCATGAAATAAACTTTCTTTTGCATTTATTTAAAAATTCCATCCAATAACTTCAAATAAATATGCTTCAATAATATTTGATTTTTATAAAACTCAGTGAATAAATTATTGCACTTAAAATGGGAAATCATTTTCAAAGAAAGCGGTGTTTGCAAGAGTCCTGTTTAATGTACTTTTACACTAAACAGGGGATCTCCCCCCCATCAGAGATAAAGAATTGGTAATTCAACTTTACATCAATAATAAAATTAATATTAATTATCACCAGTTCCATCAACATTCAAACTTTCCATTCATTAGACGCAGCAGCTCAATCTTCTCTTCTAACAATCTTTAATTCTTTTCTAGTTTTAAAAGTCGAGAGCACACACCTATTCTCTAGATAGGTAGAAAAAAACAAGCAAAAACAGTTGGTAGAGTACAGTATGTTTTTTTGTTTTCTTGGCACTTGGCACTTGGCACTGGGCAGACAGACAGACACACAAACCTTTCACATAAGTTGTAAGAGTGAGCTGTTTTTTAAGGGAGCTCAAACTTCTTCGAAGCTTGGATTTGCGTTTTTATTTAAATTAAAGTCTTTGATTTTGTATACATCTTTAATTTCTATGAATTATGGCAGTAAAGTCACAAATTGAGTTGTGTTGATGGCAAGGAAAATTGGTGCCGGTTTTTTAGATGAATAAAGAATGTTTCAGTGCAAGTATTGCCATACTACAAAAAGCGTTCCGAGCAAAAGAATGAGTTTCCACAAACAAGTTTAACGAGAATAAAATTATTATAACTTGTTTTTATTAGCATATTCAGGTTTAAGTACACGTTTCCCCTCTTTTGTATAAATCCACCACTCATCTTCAAGTTTGGCAAGGGCACCATTACAGTTGGATTGCAGATATGTTCGCAGCTGCTTCGGTGTTTCAATCTTGGGCGACTCGCCCCGCAGTAACATGAGAACGCGAATGGCTGCAATTACATTCCCTCTAAGATGCGGCGGAACTTCCGACAATCCAGAGACCGGCCCACCAAGTTGAATGCTAGATCTATCATCTATGCACATGGTCAGCAACAATACGACATCTGCTTCAATACGACGCAAATCTTTAACGTTTGCATCATCGGCAGCGCACTTCAGCAAGGTTATAACCCATAAAGGGTCGACCAAAGATTTTCGCCGTTTGGAGGAAGGATCAAGTTTGAGAAGATCCAGCACTCTCACCATGCTTGCAAATTGGCGGGCTTGTTCATCAATTAATGCGCCCCCAGATGGCAAGTCGACGGCATTAACAAATATATAATTCATCCCTTCCACAGGAAGAGGCTCAAGGAGGCGATGTGCAATAGAAAGAGGTTCAATTGCAGGACGACGGATGGTATTGGGTGCTTGTAGACCATCGCATGCTTCTTCTACCAGACTTAGCGTCCTCTGGAGCCGCTGAGATATAATGCCGATAGAATCATCGCCTTTTGAGTCAATTGCTGCTTCGTCACTACTTTTCATCTCAAGAACTTGTACACAAAAGAGCGAAACAACCAATCCCAAAGCGATTCTTTCATCCAAGGATAAATTCCGGGGATGCTGAAATGACAACCTTTGTGCCTTGCGACGATCCACATACAAGGCGCCTTCCTCTGGAAATAACGACACGGAAAAGAAGGCATTTCGAAGCTCCGATCCACCAATTGGAGGAAGCACCACCGTGAACAAAAAGTTAATCAAACCAGCAACCCCGGCTCCCGCGGCCACTTTGCGCAATTCCTCAATTTTTCGCGTATTGGACACCTTGGTATCAAATATTCCCGGTTGGAGCGCAAAGGGGACGCTTGACCAGAAGGAGGAGTCGACGAAAAAGCCCAAAGTCTCTTTGAATCGGAGCGTTCGGAGCAGTCGGATGGGATCATCGTGTAGCATGACTGCCCACCAAAGCGCTCTTGTATTACCAGTGGCATACATATTTGAAAGAGCGTCATCTTCCATTAACGTTGATTGAATGACTTGGGACCAAATGTCATCCAAAGTTGCATTATTTGGTACCGGGCAACGCAATGTCCTCGTTGACAAATCCTCTATACCCCCATGATAATCAAGTAGAACGAACCGCAAATTATCAGATGGAACTCTCGTTTGCAAAGATTTCACCCGTTGTTTCCACATCCAAGATCTCATCCGTCGTTTCCATATCCCACGCGGTCGCATTATTTGATTGTTGTTCCTATCCTCCTCCTTGATCATCTTATCATCAAGAGACACCTCCAAAAGCATCGAACCAATCGTCAAATCCCTCCTCAAACTATCTTCTTCGGCCGTACCCCTGGGATCCCTCACGGGCACTCGATCATCCACCCCATATGTTTCACTCTTGATCGTTGGCAGTAAATCAATGCTCACGACATCCTCTCCTCCCTCACCAATTCCACCAATAGTCATTTCCACCAAAGCCGCATCCATATTCTTTTGTTGCGCCGTCTTGGATTTGCGAGAGGTAATGACTTTCACCGATCGAATATCAAGATCAGGACGGGATTGGGAAAAGTCGTCCATGCCCTCGGCAATTAGTTGAATCGTGACATTCTGTTCCGGACGACAGGAGGAGAGCCCCAAGGATAAATCCAAATCTGGAGAGATGCGACCTAATAACAAATCGCGAACGTATCCCCCGCTGGCGTAGAGTTGGATGGGCCATCCGTGGAGGATGTGGAGGTGCGCGAGATATTCTGCGACGAATTGGAGAATGAGTCGGGCGCGTGGAGAAATGAGCTTGCGGGCCGGAGGAGGGAGGGGTTCGTTGTGTGCTAAAAAGGGTTGGGCGGTGGTGGCGAGAAGAATTCGTTGGAAGGGGTTGGTGATGCCGTTGGTAGGGACAATGTTTGGATTACCATGATTTTTATCGTTGTTGTTGTTGTTGTTGTTGTACAATCTCATCTTGTTGACCGCTGCTGCAGGTTCAACTCCTCTTGGTCTTGTAATGATGAACGCACTTTTATCAAAAAATACGTTCCTTTGGCATTTCACAGCACGGGGAACCAAGCCAGATGCATATTGTAGATGACACGGCGATTCAAACCAAGTCACAGCCAGCGACAGAGGCAGAAGAAGCGAAAAGGCACGCATGCTTGCCGAGCGAGGTAGGGTGTGGCTGGTCACCTCACCAGGTTGATTGGTGTGTCAATTTGTGCGTTTTGGCTAGGTTGCGTTCTGGCATGCACGCAATTCCCACACAATTGAATCGGGCGAGATCCGAGGCAAATCGCATCCACTGTAGGATAGTGAGAGTCGATTGGTATTGTTGTAACCATGCTGTCAATGCGGGCCGGTTGCGGCCGTCATATTATTTTATTATTATGCTGTTATCATGGTGAGTTCTTTTTTCACGATTCGGTTGTCGGGCGTCGGCGTCACTCCTGGAAGATCCCAAACGGCCTCTAGACGTTCACGTAGGATTCAGTATCGAAACTTACATATTTGGGATCTTCCTGTCAGCGTCAGTTGTCACGAATTCAGAGCGTTCCTATTGAAGCCAGACGTCCCAGACCGGAAGACCATCCTGGGATCCC
>JALLAR010000462.1:0-23076 GCA_036939335.1 Conticribra guillardii
TGATGACTCTATGACCAAGAAATATGGAAGAATTGGCCAGGATAATGTTATTGCACAATCTGGAAGAACTGTTGACGATGCTGTTTCTAAGGACGAAGACAGGCTTCCTTTGCCACCAGCAATGGCATTTGACGATTCGCTACTCAAACAGAGAGAAATAGCAAAGTCTCGTTTAGATGCATTCAATGAGAGAATGCAAAGGAGGGGTGCAGATTTTACCAATAGTACAGCCCTTACCGAATTTGAGGCTAAGATCCAACAGAAGTTGCAGTCTCGTGTAGATGCATTGAAATAAGTAGCAGTGTAACAATAAATGTTTTAATGAGTGAAAAGAACTTTTACCACTTGTCTTTATTATATAATGTTGTGGAGTATAAATATGTAATATGCAGGAAATGCGCATGAAGAACAATAGGTAATACTGATTTTCATTGAAATTGATAGAAAAATCAGTGCAATAAAGTTTAAAGTTGTCAATTCTATCATATTACGTTATATCCCTTTGCTCTTCAGTTTTGTAGCCAGGTGGGGGATTTCTCGCTTCTTGTCCTTGTGCATCAGGAGGCACGTCAGATCCAAGAAACTCTGGGATGTCCCCATCAAATGTGAAACCACGAAATGTTTGTGCATTCAATTCAGCCTCTGTAATAGGGGGCCCGGCATCCTGTTGCTTCTTTTCAAAGTCCTCGGTCTCCACCGCCATACGTCGAAAAGTATCATCAAAATTTGCTGTTGCCACATCCAGTGCCTCTGCTGTAATACTTCCCATGGCTGCGCTTTCGAAAGAAGGGCCTGCACTGTGCCATCCACCTGATAACCTATCGCCATCACTTGCCATGCTGCTGTTTCTACTTTGGAATTGTCTCCAACCTTCACATGGCCTAATAGGTGCTGCAATGTGACGAGCTTTCAGTGCCTCAAAATTAATTCTTCGGTAGAAGAACTCATGTCGCATGGCGCTTCGCAAACCCAAAACTCCAAGCCTCAAACGTGGATCTCTCTCTAGCAAACCAGAAATGCATGCTTTCGAATGGGGACTAAAGTGAATTTCATTCGGGAAAATTAATGGAGCTCTCCGCAGACGTTGGAATAATTTTTGTCGATCGGTAGTATACCAGGGTGGAAGACCTGTCATCATTTCAAAAAGAATCATACCCAACCCCCAATAGTCGACACAAAAACCATGCCCAGCTGCATTGAGAACTTCTGGAGCCATGTATTCGGGAGTTCCGCACATGGATTTGGCACCTTGTGTCGGGTGCCTAATCCCATCCTTAGCCAGTCCAAAATCACCTAGCTTCACATGACCATCTGCGTCAAGCAATACATTCTCTGGTTTCAGATCGCGATAAATAATTCCATTTTTGTGCAAGTGACCAAGGGCCAATAATAGTTCAGCAGTGTAGAACCGGGCAACAGGTTCTTGAAAACGCCGGTACCGGGAGAGGTGGAAAAATAACTCGCCCCCAGGGCAGTAGTCGAGGACTAAATAAAGTTTTTCAGTAGTTTGAAAAGCATAATATAGCTTCATAATGAAAGGATGGTCTAACTTGGATAGAACTTTGCGTTCTGTTTTTGTCCGTTCTATTTGCCTTCGTCGAACCAAATGGGATTTTCTGAGAATTTTCATAGCATAGAGTCCGCCGTGGCTTTGGCCGTATCTCTTTTGAACAAGCACGACCTATTCAAAAATAATTCATGAAATTTGTTTGGCAAACATGAGATGTTAGTATTGACGACCTGATCGCAAAAAGAGCAAGGGGCGCATAATATGAGGTGTTGATTCATTTTTACCAAACTCACCCTACCAAAAGATCCCCTGCCTAGCACACGAAGTGCCGGATTGAACATATCCACACATGGCGGTTCCGTCTCTACTTCCTCGTTTTCTCTACCAGTAGCAAGTTCCCAATGATGCCCATCCACCTGCAGCATTTGATCTGCTTCCATATTCAATCGGGCATCTTCCTCCAATTCTTGTTGCGTTGTTGGTTGTGCATGATTGATAGGATGTTCAGCAGGCGCATATTGTGTGATGGGGATGTTCATTCCAGGAGCTGCATGTCCAGGAATTGCCCCCGTTACTCCACCAGTGGAAGCTACTCCCGCTGGTAGTCCAGTGACTTGAACCGAGACACTGGAATGTCCACTGTCCATATCCGGTCGATAGGAAGGCAAAGGAATAGATTGACCAACATGCGCTGGTTCCAATGAAGGAACCATTGGTGGAGCTAAACCTACACCACCAGCGGAATTCATCCCTCTGCTACTAATCTCAGCCGGTTGTTGCTGTTGTTGTCTCACTCCCCCACTCACAACCTTTTCGTCCTCGTCTTCTTCGTCTGACTCGTCATCCTCTTCCCAGGCATTCTCCCAATCATTCTCGTCATTGTTTTGCATTTGTTTCATGGATAGGGCCCGTGGGCTGGGAGGTGCTTGTGATTCCGAGATTGCAAGATTCGTCATATCCGGAACTAAGGATGCTGAGTGAGCCGTATTAGTGTTGTTACTTTGAATGTTATCATTCAATCCAGTTATTGTTGTTGTTGTTGCTCCTGCTGCGGGTCCAGATCCGCCACTGCTGCTTCCCGTGACATTTGATGCGTGTGCTGTTTGGACGCTGGATCCTCCACTGGAACGTGCTGATCTTTGTCCTTCACTGGTGTACATTACATTTACTAGTGTTTGAGCAGGTTGAGCTGGGTGGGAAGGTGGGTGCTGCTGCTGCTGCAGCTTCGACAGAGCTTGCTGTCGCGCCTTGGACATGGGAGATAATTCCCCGTGATGAGGCGACGATTCTGAATAATGTTGGGGGTAATTTCCTCCACCGTTATTTGGCAGAGGTGCATTTGGAGGGAAAAAATGTTGCTGCTGTTGTTGATTTTGTTGTTGTGGCTGCGGCTGCGGCTGTTGTTGTTGTTGCTGCTGCTGCTGTTGATTTTGATTCATGGGACTGCTGCGCCCGAATCGTCTAGAAGATTGTGATGAATTTCCCATTCGTTGAATCATGGACGTTAAGCCTGCCCTGCTCATTAGTGAAGAGGACGATGACCCCTGTGGCTGACTCTGCTGCGAAGGAGACGGCAATGGAGGGGGTGCAGAGATCGCTTGAATAGTATTATTATTATTATTATTATTAGCAGGCACCGGATGCTGCAGCGATTGCGGTTGTTGTTGCTGCTGCTGCTGCGCCTGTTGATGGTGCTGCGGCATAGCGGGAGGTCGTCCAACTTCGTCGGGACCGCCCGTGCCAGCACTAGTATTTGTATCCACGGCAATGACGCCGGTTCGGCCGCCCTGCGGTGGCGCTTGGTGTGAAGAGCTAGTAGGAGCGGTGAGCTCGTCGGCACCACTCCGCTGTGGAACAGAAACCTCTTGGCCCATGTTACCTACTGCGTCTCTGTGATTAGTTGGTTGCAATTGTCGTTGTGGGCCATCAAAAAGGAGATGGATAGCTCTAGCCGTCAATGCGGGTCTTACTTCGTCGCGGACACCTCTGCCTGAACAATTTTTACTAGATAGTAGCAGCTACCATACGCCCCGCTTTCTCGTCATTCGCATTTATTATTATTTCACCGTGTGTCGTTCGCGAACGTTTGTGTTGAGCTGAATGAACCCTTTCCCATTTTTCTGGTACATACTAACATTGGAACCAATACACTGTTGTGTGAAATACGACAGACTCGATATTTATTTAAGCCTCACTTGCATGATGGCTTGATATTGCGCACTCCCGGGAGTACATCATAGTATTATTTTAGTCTTGCTTTTGGCCTTGGCCACAAAATTATTTGTTGCGATTTGTGATGGATGGGGGCAAAAAAGGATGATAAAAAATCCACCAAAGGAATAAAAAATAACAAGAGCAAGAGGATCTAAAAAATGGACATGTTTTTAGCCCTTTGAGACAGAGTTTAGTTATATTGCAAGAGCAGAATGATGATATTCTCTATGGAGAGAAAACACACAATAATAGTGGAATTGTGATTGGGGCGGCACTAAAGCTCTAACTATAAAGCAACAGAGGCACTCCATACGATCTGACTTTTATTTTTATGTAAATGCAAATATAAAGAGTAAATACACCATGGATGCCATGGTCAGGAAAACATAATTACCGACCACCACCACCACATGCTGTTAAAATAATGTGCAATGTACTAATGCATGTATAAGATCAAAATTTATTTGCAACTTCGCAGTTTTTTGTGCTCAAATTTGAAGGAAAAGGAGAAGGGTTTCTGACAGCATCAGCATGGGATAGCTGCATATGAATTTTGTAGAAATGGATTCAAATTTAAACCCACCATGGGATATTGGTTATTGGTGTTTTTTGTTTTTTTTTGTTTTACGAAAATCATTATTTCTTGTCTTTTTATGTTGTAGTGGTGGTGCCAGTATGGGATATATAAATTAATATCAATATATAAGTTTGAGGTTGAGGATGAGAGGATGTGGCAGTGGCTGCGAATATGACTGGTGCTGGTGGTAATGGCTGTGGCTGGTGGCCGTGGTGACGATGATGATGATGGTCATGATGAAGATGCAGATCATTATGAAGAAGATAACAAAGATAATGAAGATGATGAAGGCGATAAAGGCAATGGAGGCGATGAAGGTGATGAAGGTGATGAAGGTGATGAAGGTGATGAAGGTGATGAAGGTGATGAAGGTGATGAAGATGATGAAGATGAAGGGGACGACGAGCTACGAACGACGACGATAATGGTGGTGGTGGTGGTGGTGGTTCCATTGCCATTGCCATTGCCGTGGGGATTGGATCTTTGTCTTAGTTACTCATGTGATGCTGCAATTATTTCTTTTGGTGTGTGGTTATGAAGTTTCTCCTGCCCTGACAACGTTATCAATTTCCAATGCAAAGGAGTTGTCATGTTGCCAGTTACTACTACTATTACTATCTACTACTACATAAAAAATATCTCTTCTTGTATTTCACTCCATTTTCCTCAAGTCGAGTCAAATATCTGCCACATCGTTTTCAAACACAATTTGGTTTACCACTTCACATAGGAATAGGTATTAGACGTACTTCCCGAAATTCTTGTACAGTGTATGGTATGTACCGTAGTTTGTTGATGTTGTATCGTACTAACTACTTACTCTCTCTCTCTCTCTCAAGAGAGAGAGAGAGTACTTTTTATCGCGGTATTTTTATTCCCCTTTTTTTCGTCTATCAATCTATCATTATGTATTATTTTGTGTCGCATAATAAAAAATCGGAACAGATCAATTATTACAATATCGTCAACAGAACAACAAACAAAACAATCACCACCACCCTACCGACCAATAGATCAAGTTCATCGATACTACAAATATTACAGCCAATCAATATTCCGCTGTAAAAATAAACACACCAAAATGCCTTCATTCTGGAATTCCCCCCCTTCCAACCCCAACAGCGGCGACTCCACTGACACCGACAACAACGATCCCGTGCAAACTCTCCTTGCCAACTCCAAACCCCTCATGCAAAAATTAACCTTTTCGTCTTTCCTTGGCTACTGCTCCGCAATTTCAGCCAAGCGAATCGGCAAATCGCTAGCTTTTATTGTGGGACTGAGCTTTATTGGGTTGCAGAGTTTGGCTCATAAGGGGATCATTGAGGTGAATTGGAAGAAGGTGGAGAAAAGCGTGGTGGACATGGTGGATACGGTAAGTAGAACCGTCGAGCCGCATTCCGTTAGTTCGTCAGCACATTGATTCGTTGTGCAATACTCATTCACATTTTTATTGGTCGAAAGACGTGAATTAGAATTTTTTTCTTGCATTTAATTGTTTGTTTGTTTTTATCAATTTTGGATCCTTCCTCTCTACTACTAATGAATTAATACAAATCATGGCATTGGAAACCATTCTTCGGAAAAACAATTGTAATTCTTTAAAATCACAACAACATATCATTTCATTTCATCAACGCATTCGTTCCAACCGTCAAATATTATGCATTCGTCCGAAACTCTAAACTTCCACCCACCCATCCAATTAACACTTTTGCATTAACTCACAAATACACAATGCAAAATTGCTATCATACTCTACAAACTATTATACCAAACAAAAAAAACTGCAAATCATATCGTCGAAACATAATTTCGCTTTTCTTCAAAATCAAAATGTTAGGACAATGACGGAGAAATCACAGAAACTGATTTGAAAAAGTATTGGTCGAAGGTCAAATCTATCTTGACGAGTAATATTCCTGATGCAGGTGGATTTACAATTGGATTCTTTTACGGGTTGAGGGAATAATTATATTTCTATCTTACAACAATGAGATGCTGGTGATTAATATATAGTTGAAACTTCTTTAAACATATATCCTTTCT
Organism: Conticribra guillardii; assembly: GCA_036939335.1. Taxonomy (NCBI): domain Eukaryota; phylum Bacillariophyta; class Thalassiosirophyceae; order Thalassiosirales; family Thalassiosiraceae; genus Conticribra; species Conticribra guillardii. The sequence goes on from JALLAR010000462.1 coordinate 6,351, forward strand.
AACAAAATGTTAATTAAGATTGAACTTGAGTGCTCGCTTTATTCAAAAAAAATAAGTATCGACACCTATTTTAATGCATAATGTGCACTCGAATTGGGATGCAAGAACATTTTATTTTGACTTTTTCAAAAAGATCAAAGCAAAATGTAGTCCTTAAAACTTCATTATATTTTATTTCCAGTGTGAAGTTGCATTTTTTTTCTCGCCTAAATTTCCTCTAATTCTCTCAGTTTCATTTTTTGAAATATTATCAACATATACCATATGGCCTTGAATTTGAAAGGAGGAATAAAACCCGATTTTTCAGTCAGTGATATGTATCCTTATTCTCAGTCTCCTTCTATTGCATTAAACGTTCTTTGTGAGCTGAATTGGTATGTGTTTATAAACCAAAATACAAAAATTCTATAACTACAATGGGGCTTCTTTGTTGTGGAGAATGTTGATTTTACCTTGTCCTAAAAGTCAGTGAAAGTGCAAACATTTGGATATGGCCATACCCAGACCCAGGATAAATCCAGGACATTTGATGTTTTGCTGGTGATTGTTCATCAGGAATAAACAATTTCATGATCCGTCCAGTTTCCATCAGAGGAGGAGGGGGCAATTCAATCAACCATCATGAATAATGGGTTAAATGCAGGATTGCCCTATCACCTATCACCAATCTTAGTTATCTTCTTTCTGTTGATGTTATGAAAATGACTGACACAACAAAATGAGTTGATTTCAAATCAGTTCTGTAATAGTACTTGATCTCTGAATTGAGTCACAAAAAAATTTTGTTTAGACCTCTGGTATTAGTAGCTCAACAATGCCCTACTGCTGCTTAGAACTTAGACTTAGAGGAGCGCATAGTGTAAAGTCTTTTTTCTATGTAAACTCAAAATTGACACAGTATTGGTGCAGATTCATCACCAGCTCATCAATATTCAAATTCAAGATTTGATATTCAAGATGAGATTTTTTTAACGTATGCAATTGTATGCCACCTCCTCTAGCAGAAGAGAACTAAAGTTATGCATAAATGGTGTTAGTTGTCAACCTTACACATCTTACATTTCATACATATTTGCATTCCTGTTTCTTCACACTTTTCTACATATGGATATTTATATGCTAGGCGCTGAATTTTAAAGGATTGTGAAAGAAATAACACATCTAATTTTGGCAGAGTGGGATCACTTCCACACTTATGTATCAACAAGCAGAAGGAGATGTCAATCCTATGACTGTGAATCTTATATGTACAAGGTTAGAAATGATTAAATGGGCCCTACATATACTTAGAAGTAAAAAAAAGTAAAAGCATAATATGCTTACTTATGCTTTACTTATACTTTGGTTTTGTTTCCGCAGTGCCTTACTTTTTACTTATTACAAGAGCTCATCTGGAAAAAAATTACTTATGTTTACTTACATATTTTTAAAAACTTTACTTAAGCTTAATTACATATACATATATGGTGGAACAGAATAACTAAGTGAATTAGTATGCTTACTTCAAGCTTAAATTGTACATATGGCTTCTGTAATAAAATCAGTCACACCTGAATGACAACAAGCCTTGGTTGTCCAGCCCTCCTGTTATATTTCTCTCAAGATTGCTGCACCTACTACAACTGCACTACCTTGCCAGCAACAAGGGCACCATGCACCATTGGAATATCCAAAAACAGCAACATGCAAGATTGCACTATTTTAAGAATTTAACAAAGCGTACATCCGGACATCCGGCTGATGTCACAATCGATCCCACCTGAATCTGAATATAACAATGAGCCCTTATTAACAAAACAAAAACAAAAACAAAAATAATAATAATAATAAAATTCAAAGTACCACATTTCTTGAATATATACTGCTGTCAAGAGAATTGAAAATTCGAATTCACGGGGAGGTGGTCATAGATAACATACTTTTCTGAGATAAATGTAATATTGTAGAACACCTCTAATTTTCTCCCATGAGACATTGCTGTTAGTTCACATTGGCATTGGTTTTGGGACCCCATGTTAGAAGCATTGGTTTTTTGTGTCAGAAAGTATAGCCATTTCCAAAAAATGATACCAATTTTATGAGTTTTTTTGACACAAACACTTGACACTTGTCATGCTGAAAATGATGTAATACACGCATAAGCAGACAGTTTTTTATGTAGGACATTTGATTTGCTTATTGCATGGTTTATGATTTCCCTGTGTTCATTTCACCACTATCTTTTGACAATATGTTTTCTCTCCTGAATAAAAATATTATTTTAGAGCATATCTATTCAATATCAATTGTTCTAGTATGTGCATGCATACTGCATCTTTTGTTTATAAATCTATTATGCTATTCTTGGACTTTCTAGAAATGGTCCCAAGAACAAGCAACAAGCAAATACTTACATGCAGTAAAATGTTGCCGTTGCCACAGCAACATCATACCAGTTCCCAAATATAGACTGTACATACTGCACACCAATAAAGAATCTGTAGGTACTCTCATCTGGTTTGTTCCATGTTTAATGATCTATCCAATTATCAATTCTTTGTCTTTTGAGCCCCATTCAGACACAGAAGCTATCTGTTGGTATGATTAGAATTTGGAACTATGGGAATGCCAAAAATGATTACAACAAGACCTTGTTTGAAACATTCCCAATTCCCAATAGAAGGCAGTATTTTTTGTGAGACTGTAACATGAAGGGACATGATGGGATTGATAGTGTGGCATATGAAGTGAGCATGTGTCCAACAGTGAGGTATTTTGGAAAATACTAGTTGGAGCTGTGGGAAATGAATTTTTGTTATCTGGTACACCTTACACCTTCATTCTTCATTCTATCCTTTCCTGAGATTGCCTTGGGATGAAACTGTTCAATATTCATCAGTGCATGTGATGATTTTCATGTTTGTTTTCCATGGAAATGAAAGAAATCGCAAATGTGGTTAAATTTAAAATTTAAATAGAACTAAGCAGACAAGGGATACCTGTCTTAAACTGCTGATAATTTGCTGACAAACCTTGTCGGGACCAGGACTGATCCTAGACTGCAAGTGTTTGTCATCATGTTGGCAGATGTGAAGACAGAAGTCATTAGAGCTTACAAAAGTGCATCAGTGTTTGTACAACTAGAGCTGACAACTCAGAGGAAGGAACAGATGATTGCTTTTTATAAATCAATATGAAAAACTGCTGCATATGGGTATCATGTATCATGATTGCTTACTTGGTTTGGAAGTATTTTGATCTGTGTTTTTAATTGAGAATGCCAGAAAGGCAGCATCATGCTGGATTGATAAATGGGACAAGTTGGGGGATCATCTGATCAGTTGTGGAGTGGGGTTGCGTGAGGGTGAGGTGACACCAGGCACCAACAATATGTCATTACAATAGCTATGAGGGATCTAGAAAAAATGGGTAGTATAGTACCTAGTTGTATAACATAGTAGTACTATCTAATCCTGAAATAGGATTCTCTAAAATCCACGTGTTGTGTGTCCTTTCAGATGTCCGTTGTTTTGTATTTTAACAATGCCTGTATGCCTGTATGCCTGTATGCCTGTATGCCTGTATGCCTGTATGTATGTATGTATGTATGTATGTATGTATGTATGTATGTATATTGTTTTATGTGCATTGTAATGGTGGCGAACTAGGCACAATGCACCAGAGTAGCCTAAGGAAGTCTAATGGTAATGGGGCGCATTAATACTACAGGTTTACACTATGATGGACAGCATCCAATGTCGTTGTCCATGTCAATCTTGTGTAGAAAAACCACACTGTTCAAACTATTGTTATTGTGTACAACATCATCAACTTGACACCTCTCCCAAGAAGTCATTATCCTACTAGGTTAAGAATGCCCATCAAATTGAATGCAAGCAAGCAATCAAGATTAACAGTCCCAAGAAGATTATGCCAGCAGCAAAAATGGCAATAACTGCAGTAGCCAATGACAGCAGCAGCAACATAAAGAAAGAGCTCACAAAAAACATCCTTTTTGTTTTTTGTGAATTTATATCAGATATCAGGGCTTGGTCCTACCAATACCCTTTGTTGCTGGATAAGTTGCAATACAGTATGACACAGACTCACACTTGCAGCAGAAGTCAGAAAACACAAGATACACATCTTGTTGACCTGGAATATGATGAGTAGATTGATGATTTTTGAAAGGAAACTGGCCAACATGATGGCATTGACTTTTTGTCACAATTTAATGGTAAACTGAAATTTGCAAGTACTTTTATTTGGCCAATACATGCATAGGCAAGTAGCTGCCTATCATAAATTCACTGCAGGTGGAGTGCCAGCAATGTGACATCCCATACAATTACTTGTAGGTATGTTACAACAGGACATGGTATTTAAATGAGACAAAACATAAAACAGGATAGGAAATTGTTATGAGCAGATGTTTTGATAGGTTTCCACCATTCCTCTGTTGTGCTATTTAGATGTGTAACATCATGATGAATCATGAGTACTAGGACATATAACAATATTGATAACGATATTGATTTGGAGCTCATGCAAGCTCAGGAACACCTGATAGAAACTATTACCAGCCTGAGTACAGTTACAGTCATGTCTGGAGGTAATATCATATTCATGTGTTGCTTTCTCAGAATCATATGTCAACCGGAAGTACTCTGGGAGGACATCACATTGCCATGGATGGCATTGATAATGTTGAAGGTGACATTAGCAAAGTGTCGGAGATGGTATGCTAGTACTGTGTTTTGTTTTTTTTGGAACCATATCAGATTTTTCACGAGTTCATTATCTTCAGCTGTTGACCAATGATTTGATTGTTTATGGAGGATATTGTTGTAGCATTGCTATGTCAACCGGAAGTACTCTGGGAGGACATCACATTGCCATGGATTGATAATGTTGAAGGTGACATTAGCAAAGTGTCAGAGATGGTATGCTAGTACTGTGTTTTTTTTGGAACCATATCAGATTTTTCACGAGTTCATTATCTTCGGCTGTTGACCAATGATTTGATTGTTTATGGAGGATATTGTTGCAGCATTGCCACATGGGTTCAAATATACAGTCCCATAGGCCTAGGGCGCTAAACATAATTTCTATTTTCCATTGGTAAAAATTAGCTTTTGTTGCCTTCATGGCTGTGGTCCATTCTTAAGCTATGAATCCACAACTGAATAAGTGAATTCCAATTTGCTGCTGAGCATGGAGCATTCAAGTAATATCTTTGTGAGATGTAATCAACTCACCTTTTCAATCGATCAGTTCGAACCATTCATGCAGCTCCAAAGTTGATTGTCATATTTATTATGGTTCCAAAATTCCACCTTATTGTGATGCAATTTCAATAAAATTTTGCGAGGGAGAGCCTGTTGTCCAGGCATCACTTAATCCAACTCAATCATCTCATTCCAATTTAGTCGTCGCGTCAAATGCCCAAACACATTCATCCGGAAGTGCAGAGCATATTGTTACCAAGAAGTGGCAGCTTATTGTTGCTTGGTCATCAGCTTCCGAGGGAGAAAGGCCAGACAGGTTAATGCCACTCCGATTCATTGTCACATTGTCATTGGCATGTGTCAACGAGGGAGACATTCTGCTTAAGTCACCTGCATCAAATCTAGTCATCGCGTTAGCAGGCAAGGGTCATCTTGCTGTTGCGTCATCATTGCTATCATCATCACCAGCACGAAACAAACATCAATGCACGACTGATCCATTACCAGCTTCTGAGGGAGAGTCCAATCGTGAATGCACGAATGGCCTCCATTGCCATATCAACAAAAACAATATCAAAATTATCGACACTCCGATTGATTGTTACATCATCAAGGTCAATTTTGAACAAGGATGTCCATCCCAGCATGGCTCCAAAACGCTGTCGACTCCAAATTTTGGCCGTCCCGGACTCAAACATGCAGCTCTTGTCTTGTCAGCTTCCAAAGGGAGCACTCAAGCACCATTCAATAAATGAATTTATGTCCATTTGGCAAGTGATCCAATACTTACCTGGCGTTACCATCTTAGCATGTCCAAACAAACAGCGGCCTGACTTTATTGCGGCCGCAGCAACAGCAACGATATTATTCATTTCAAGGAAAATGCATCTATTCTCGTCCCTGAGAATCATTGCATCAAAAGCAAATCATCCGTCGAAAAGGCATCAAAGAATCTTCTGAACGTCGTCAAGTTCCAGTAATATCTCCCTATACAACTACACGTACAAAGTACGGTACTGTCATGTATACATCGGAGATCATGAGTACTGACCCTTTTCGGACACAGATTAGAAACCAATGCCTAATCACGAGGGAGTGTGAGAATACAGCCCATTCTCTAGCAAAACCTGCTATTCATATGCTGATCACGGCATAAGTTTCCAAATTTAAATCTTAGTTTAGATTCTAACTAGAACTAAACTAAAGCTCACAATTCTGCAAAACAACTGTAGATTGTCAATTGTCACAATCTTGAGACATGGATGGTTGAAACAATACCTTTTGCTTTTGTTTTCATTTATATGCTCTAAAAAATTCACAAGAGCCTTACAAGTCTCAACACTTGGTCAATAGTTTATTGTTGCAGGATGCAGGACTTGCAGGAGGAGTTACCTGCACTTTCTTAGCACTTGGATTAATAACAAAAATGATCAATGATCAACCTGCATCTGAAAGCTCCCTGGTACCAATTTCATATTTTTTAGTACCGGCCATTGACGGGTATGTAATTACGGTAATTAACTACCTCAATTCAGCCAATGCTTTTGGAATGTTATTACCAAAATGCACACATGGTTTTATTTTTTTACCTGTAATTAAATTCCGTAATAACGCATTTGCAATTACAAATATCAAATTCTAAATGCATAAACACATAAATTGTTATATGTGATAGATATCAAAATTTAAATGTGATCATTTTTACATCTAAAGACCTGCTGTTTATAGATTTACTATTTAATTTTATGAGTAATTATATTGTATTGTTGTTTTGTTACAAATCTATATCAAACGTTAACAAAAGAGAGAGCAGTTATAATTTTAATCATGTTCAGCTAATGTTATTTTAATTTTATTGCGTTAATTTTTAAAAATGAGCAAGCGTGTTGGCTGTAGCCACCTGCGAAAAATATCTCATCATCCAATTGCAACCCTCTTGATCAGAGTCACTCTCAAAGAATAGGAAAAGTGGCGACAGAAGTAGTTATCACAGCCCGCCCTATTTGTGGACCATTCATCAAAAGTCCCATCCAGCTAGTATGTGCTGAGGAAAAAATAGAAAAGGGATGAGGCAAGTAAATGGTGCCAGTTGGTAAAGACATCAGCGGTGGCAGTGGCAGGGGGTCACCTGTGATGGTCGGAGATATAGCGAGAGGATTTAAGTCAGTATCACAATCACAATTATCAATTCAACAATGCAAACAACAATCAACTAACTACTCACATTAAATTACGTCCAATCATATTAGAGACAATGATGCAAAGGAGGGCGAAGGCCCGGGAGTTGGTGTTTATTGTGAACCACCACCAGCCTGTCCCACCACATTAGCCAACATGGAAGTGTGGCAGCCCGTACTAGTTGCAAGCGGGACTGTACCCCCACTTGGTTGGTTGGTGGTGGCATTATTTGGTGATGCTCTTCCTCCATCATCTCCATGACATTTGCCGTCTTGTCCTTGGTGTGGATGGCGGCCAGCATCTTAATCATGATGCTGGCTGTCATTGCCAGCAGGAGGAACATTATCGGAGAAGTTAAAAAAATGTTAAAACCAAAAGGAATTTTTAGAATTGTCACTTTTGAAATAATAATATATACACACAACAATCAACAACATACATTGATCATCCCCCCACTGGGAGAGACGTGGTGAGCAAGTCAATGTGGAAGGGGGGTGAAGGGAGGCAAAGTTAGCGGTGAGCGGCAGGCAGCAGGAGATGGCTCGGTCCGGGTTCATAGATTGCCTGGGCCAAGCTTATGGGGATGGTAGGGATGAGGTTGGTGGTGGCATTGGCAGTGGTTGATATGCCAGGGATTCAATGCAGTGTGGGAGCAAGTGCAGCGGCAGAGAGTGGCTTGCCATATTGATGTGAGAGTGGTCCGGCATTATTTTTTTAAGAAGATGAAAATAATAGAATGGTTCTGATTTTTAGTTGTATTGTAGTATGCTGGAACTACCATATCGTAGATACTCTCTCTCTCTCACTCTGGCTGATATTATTAGTACAATATCTTAGGGAAATAGAATAATACAACGCTCATTGCTCATCACAACATCATCATCATCTTGCTACAACATAGAGATAATAGATAATATCCTCTCTCTCGTTCTCTCTAAAGCTCTAAAGAGTGAGGGCCGGCACATCAAGGAGTATTGTACTGCTCTCTCGAGATAAAATCAAATCAAATCAAATATAGATAGGAATTAATAATACTATTATTATGCTACCACGTGTATACATAGATAATTTATTTCTCTTGGCGCACGCCAGAAAACAAACAAGTTTCTCTTGCATCCGTCTTTAACTCCCATACTGAAATGAACTGTATGGTATCTGACATTCTGATGTTTTGCAAAATATTGCAGCTACTTTTTATAATTTGACAGATGATGTCCAATAGTGCATTCTAAGTTCAAAAGGGACCCATTAAATCCGAAACTTCAACAAAAAATCTGAATATTTTGGTATTAATTTCTACTGACCAGAAATAATATGTGAAAACTTAAGGGTTTTTTATTTGAAATAGTACAACTACATTTCTATTTTTTTCGAGAATTATTTCTTTTGTTTGTCGGTAATAAATTAATGACATCTAAAGATCAATACGCTATCCTAGAACATGGGTAATTCTTTCTGATGACTTAGATATTAATTTTGATACGTAAATTTGATTCCCAGAAAGAGACTTATTTTAACTATAAAAAGGAATTAATTACTGCATTGAGGTAATATATTACCCACAGCAGTACTAGAGATGTTTCAGATGTGTCACAAAACCAAAGCATTCATATTGTAAATGTTTTTACTCACAAAAAGGAGAGATTTACTCCCTTGGCCTTCCTCACAATATGCAGCGATTCACCTTGGGTACTGGTGTGGTCTTGATGTGCACTACCATCTTAACCCTCCTTGTTGCCCATTGCTCTTTAAAGTAGAATTTGAAGAGTATATGATTGTTCATGAACATGAATTCATGTATGTTGCAGTATTTCTGATCATCGCCTTGAAAAATGCAATGAAATACTAATATCTTCATCATATTCAAAGATGTCTTCTTCAAACAATTCAGAACATCATCAAATCATTGATGAAAAAGTTCAAGGCACCTTGCTTGAAAAAGTTGAATAAAATTTGTACATCTTGGCTCACTTTGTCCATATGATGGGTGTCCTGAATCCTGTCCTTGTCATTGGCCAAGTACTTTGATTCAATCAGCACTGTACACACAAGATATAAGAAAGATGTTGTTTTGAAAATCAAATAACTTTTGCCACATGCTAGTTTGTGGATATTCTGAATCCTATGAATCTATTTTTCCTTTTTAAGACTAAGAGAAAGATAAAGACACATCTAATCCCAATATCTTGTCACAAAGTGCAGAAGTCTGCCTTATCATCTGCAACTTCTAACTAAAAACCTAGCAGGGTTATCTTCCATTATTTGGCCTACTTTTCATAATATGACCCTTAATCTTTGATCATCCAACACAATTCACAAGATTGATAGTCCCTTCTTAACCCTCAACCACCACAATACACCCATCGGGATCTACCAGTTGTTGGCTGACAAAACATGTCATCCCAACCTTGCTGATCCCTTTTCAGTGTATTATGTATGTCTTTAACAAGCTTGCTACAGCCAAAACGTTGCCCTTTATGAACTAGGTGGACACCTCATACCCGATCTTTTTTTGCAAACTATGATTTTTCATTGTTTGCTTTTTCTTTAGAGGAGTATTTTTGGCATTTGATTTAATACCCTACCTACCAAACACAGAAAACAAGTATGGTACTAGAATAATACCCGGTAGGATCTATATCGAATCCCGAATCTCATGGGGAATATGAAGTGAAGGTGAGAAATGATGTGTATTGCCTGATTCTGCATTCTTTTATCATGGTTGTAGCTAGTGAAATGCCTGGGTAAATTATTTGAACTGGTGATGTGGAACAATGTATCCAATCAATTTTAAGCATCACATTCCTTTGATATATACACAATGGGTCGGGTGGTTTGGAATGTTGGTTCCTTCATGCTGGGGATAGGACACAATTTGGTTTTAGTTTGGTGATATTGCTAGTAAGTTTTTTGTCTGAGTGATAGGGTGGGTGTATCAAATCACATAGTAGTGAATTGGAAGTGCAGTTTAGAAATGATGACTTTTTCATGACTCTGACTCTGCCTCTGCTTCTGACTTCTGACTTCTGACTTCTGACTTCTGACTTCTGTCTTATCCTTATCATGGTTGTTGTAGTTCTAGGTTGTAGTTGTGGCTAGTTAAATAGTATCAGAGTATTTGAAGCTTCTCAATACTTTGGTATCTATTATATATCATTGATTTTATTGGCTCTGGTGATTTCTTGGAAAGTTGGTTCCTTCATGCTGAGGGAAGGACAAAACTATTCTTTTACATGAATTTCATGCGTGCCTGGCCAAAATCATGTCAGTCATCTCAATGTGATCTAAGTTTCAAGAGGAATCACATGAAACAAAGTTGGCCGGATGTCTAACATGGCCTGATACAAATTTTTACTATGTTTGGTATTGGAACTGATGCCTCAGATCACATGAATGCTTTGATTTTTCTACCTATGGTAACAGATGAGGCCTCTGATCAGATAAGACGAGATTTATTTTTTCAATCTATGGTCACATGATTTTCATGTGCATTGTGGCTGACCAAAATCATATCAGTTATCTCAGTGTAATTAATCATTAAGATTGAGAGGAATCACATGATTCAAAGCTGGACTGATGTCTGACATGGAAATGTTTCCTGTGTTTGGTAGTGAAATTGAGGCCTCAGATCAAATGAATACTTTGATTTCTCATGCTTTTGTCAAAGGATTTGCATGTGCCTGACCCAAATCATGTCAGTTATGCTCTGTGTGATTTGTGTTTCAAGATGTATCACATGAAATGAAATTGGTTGCATTTCTTAGAACAAGAGGGACCAGATACAATGTTTACTGTATTTAGTATTGACAATGAGCACCAGATCGCCAGATGAATGATTGGATTTTTCAATCTATTATGGTCACAGAAGTTTTCTGTGCATTATAGCTGTTTATTCTAGTGGTACTGGCAGCCCAATGTCCCTCTATGAAAAGGTAAGTGGTAAAACAATGAAGATCTGAATGACCAGGACAATCAAGATAACATTGCTGGAGATAATGATGAATAGATTCTGAACCATCAGCATTGTTAAGGAATTATGTGATACTAGGAGTAACAAATTAGCAGAAGAATGAGCATTGGTCGAACTAGGTCAATCTGCAACATTTGACATACAACCTAACTTTGGTTAGGTTGGGTCAGTCCTTAGGTTGAGTGCTAAAGGACAACACATGACATACTAGGTTAGGTCAGCAACATTGACATTGACCTGACCTATGGGTTAGGTCAGCAAAATCAGTCCAAACCTAACCTGAGTTTGTAGCTTTGGCCTATTTACAAGTCAGATTCAAACACCTGACACAGTCAACACCTTTTGCACAATGAAAAAGCAATTGGGAAGAAATTCTTAATCAATCAGCTGTGACTGTAACTAAACAATCATCTATTTCTAACTTGAGTGTGATGAAAAATACATCATGATTGCTAAGAGGAACTTGATAAAGTTCCCATAGATTGTATTAGTCATGGGCACACAATACCCCATAAATGACAGACATTGTAATTCTTGTGAATCAAGTTAGCGTTGCTGTGACAGCTGGTATTGGTTATTTTGCGAGTAAGAGGTAAGAGGGCTACCCAATGAATTTGAGCATACATAAGTAGTGGAAACGAATATTAATATAACAATGATCAACGATTATTCCCTTGTTTCTTTATTAGAAGGTCAGTGAAGTAGGACAAGAACACCATGTAGGTCTCTGTAGCATGTTTGTATGCGCAGCAAAAAAATGTGACCTAGAGAAGAGATTCGTGGCCAAATCCCTTGGAAAAGGGCAGCTGAAAGGAGGATGTACTCCCATGAATGCTTTGGCGTATGCACTCTATGTGTCAGTTTGCTTGGTTCTTTGAGATTTTACAGCTTAGAGTTAAAATTGGTTGTGAATTCCATTTACAGTTACATGTCAGTGGGAACAAAGATGAAAAGTGCAAAGAACTTTGAAAAGAGAGTTAAAGAGTATCTGAAATTACCAAAAGATAAGTGAAGAAAAATCAGTACCGACAACCAGCAATGTGCTCTCATGGCTGGTACTTTTTCTGCCACTTGTAGAGAGTAGAGGCATCCCGTGGCATTATAGGGGTGGCATTCAATTTTTGTGTGTGGGGGGATAAATGTTTTTTTAGTAGATTGCCATGTTAAGGCAAGTGCATTTCATTCTCATCATGGGTTGAGCCGAGGACAATCATTATTTAATGTGCATATAATGCTGGTAAAATTATTTATTTACCTCAACTCTCAATTTGAAACATGGACCAAGGACAAGGATTCTAACACATGCGCAAGTAGCAAGTACAATGTTGGCAAAACTCCTACATGTACATGCACATTGAAAAAGTGCGTGAGGCAAGAGTGAGAGCGAGAGCGGATCGAGTAGATGCTGAGAAGCTATTTGTGAAGGAGTTGGGGTTGGATAAGGGGAAGCATGCAACACATCTCTTGATGCGGGCTTGTGTGACTGGCTCATGGCTTGGAGTGGTGCCAAATCATCTGAATGGGACGGAGTTGTGTGCGCTGGAGTTTCGCGACAACTTGCACCTTCGCTATGGGCTGCTCCCACTTGATTTGCGGGAGCCGTGTGATGGGTGCGGAGCTGGATTCATGGTGCAGCATGGACTGTTGTGCAAGGTTGGTGGATTAATCATCTGCCAGTATGAGGCAGAGGGACACGAGTTTCAGCATCTTTGTGAGCTGGCTTTCGGCAAGTCATGCGTTGATCATGAACCTTTCATTTTTTTTGGTGGTGATGCAATGGCTACGGCAGGAGAAGCAACATCAGGAGGCAGGAAGTACAAGGCAAGATTAGTGGCAGGCAATGAGGTACAGGGTGATTTGTCAGTCATTGGCTTTTGGAAGGTAGGCATGATTTGTATCCTTGATATTCATATCACTGACACTGATTGCAAATCGAACATTGCCAATCCTCCTCAGAAGACCTTGGACAAGGCAGAGAGGGAGAAAAAGGCAAAGTATTCAAAGCCCTGCACAGAGCAGAGAGAGCATTTCACACCATTGGTGTATTCACCTGACGGTATGCCTGGTACAGAAACGAGAGCGGTGGAGAAGCGCTTGGCTACACAGTTGGCAGCTAAGTTGGATCGTCCATATCCGAAGATGGCTGGGTTTGTTCGGCAGAGGATGTCATTGGCAGTGGTGAGGCAGAATACTTTGTTGTTGAGAGGAGCACGGGTTAGGCGCAATTACGGTGAGCGTCCGGTGATGATGGATGGGGCGGGTATGGAGGACATGCGCTCTCAAGAGTGGTAGCTTCGCTACCACTCCCGTTTAGGAGCTGCATCACATGATGAGAATGAGATGCTGCGCATCCTCATAAACGAGGAAGATTGATGGCAAGGACTAAGTGTCCACCACTCGGCCAACATCTGCTTTAATATGTAGCTATCTGATGGTGCATAGCATGTTAAAATGAGGAAGATTGATGGCATGGATTAAGTGTCCACTCGGCCAACATCTGCTTTAATATGCAGCTATCTGATGGTGTATAGCATGCTTGCGGTGGCTTGGGGATCGGGGTTTTATACTTAGCTTGTTTTGTTTGAAGTTTATAGGTAGAGATCGATTTAAATTAATTTCACACACACACACACACACACACACACACACACAGCATCCAAGAAGGACCCAAACACAGATATGGTGCACTGCTACCCTTTGGTAACGCTTGTGGTAGCATCGGGAAGCTCAAAACCACTCAGACACCATCATCAAAGAGCCGTTGTTTGTCACTGCTGCCGTCACCGTCGTCGAGAGATTAAGGAGCAATTTGGCCGCACCAATGCATATTTTGTCACGACACTTGCACATATTGTTTGTTGTTGTGTTTGCTAATATTCCCCATTGTGGGGGATCTTAGAAATGTGATCATCATGCCGCAATTTGGATCAGGTGAGGCCATCATCTGTCTTGTCATTGGCATTGGAGAGGCCATTTTATTGGATTTCACGCGTGGTTTGTTGGTTGATTACCGATGGGCGATGATGGCTGATCATCCGAAAAAAATGTTTTGCTCAAATTAAGAATTAAAAAAATCATTCCTCGCAAACCAAAGGTCCTTGACCTTAGTGCAGTATCGGTTTGAAATCCTTAACTCCTCCTTTCAATTTCAGTATAAGTGAGTTAAGCGGCTGATTTCCAGCCAAATTTGAGGATAATTCACCTGCAGAAGACAGCCTACTTAGGCATTATTTGCCTAATTAGAAGGGCCGTGCAGCGTGCAGAAAAACACCGACCAAAAGCTCTCGTCAATGAGAACTCAATAATGCATTGGGAGTAAAGTGTATTGCATATGAATTGTGAAATAAATCTACATGTACATGGAAATCAGTTGACAATTTGAACACGAGTTATGATCCAGAGAGCGCTTTAAACTCCGGCATACATGGTAGTGCTAGCACAAATAGCCTTTTCACAAGGACTACTACTTTCACGGTCGTATTTGACCATTCTCCTTTTGGCGGTGATTCCATCTTGTTATAGACACCTCTTTCGCCCATTATCAGCAAGATCTTCAATAGATATAGCTATAGATAGCATTTGCATGCTCATCCACCTGCAACAGGAAAGCTGCAGCAGCTGTAACAAGAACAGAGGTACTATGCTGCAAACTAAGTAGTGCCAATGAATGAAATGATATCATTGTTATTATTGATGAGTATTATTTTAATTTATAGTTTATTCCATTACAGTTTATCCATTATAGCAACAGCATTGGCCAGATAAGCAGATCGACCAAGGTTAATAAATGATGATGTTGGCTGATGTCGGCGGCTCGCAATTTTTCTTTCGTCAGTCGGTCTGATGCTGACTCGTCACTCATCAACAGAAAAAAGGATAAAAACTAAAATAAAAAATAATTATAACCTCAACAATTAGGCCTACAATATCCTCTTTTTTGGGCTTCCACGCCATAGTTGTGGATGCTATGAATTATATAATCTGGCCACGCCAGCTGCCCCTCTTTTTGCCATCATCACAAATCAAAACAATATTATTGGTTGTACCATGAAGTTGTTGGGGCTAAGGTCAACTGCAAAGACAATGCTTGACAGGGAGGGATGTGGGTGATGACTTTAGCGGTTGACAGAAGTATTATGTCTAGCATTATTGTTTGTATCATGGAGCTGTTGGGGCTATGGCCATCATCAGGAAGAAGACACTACAACCACCCCCAACATCTGTGATGGGGAATCCCTTGCATCTTTTATGTTTTGTTGTTCACTGTTTATTTTCTGTTTGTTATTTTGTTTCAAGTTTTGATATCCATTACTCTTTGCTGTTATTTATTTATTGTTGGTTTATATTTACATACTGGTTTGTTGGAAATGTGAATAATATTTGCAATTCTCCTTCCCTCCTCTGCCACCACGTTATTGGGCTTTTTCATCTCAATTTAGTCTACATATGCCACATGTCATTGATTTCCTTTTTTCTCATCTGCTCCTCTCATGCCATGCTTCCTCTTAGGGCACCATATCTCACCTGGAGATTGTCCAACACAAATATCACCAGTAATAGTGAATGACCGGTTGCACATGGCCAGCGCTTGCACCATTTGGAGTGGTTCTGGAATGGGTATGATCACTTCATCATTTGCTGACATTTCTGGTCTGATTACTTGATTGAGCTTTTGAATTTGATTGTGGCCTTTTTTTGCAAGACAACCTCAAGGAATCGTGTGACCCAGCCAAACTTGTTTCTGACATTGAGAGTTTAGTTGGAGGAGATTGTTGCTGTGTGGCAAGAGGATTGAAAATGGAACCAACCAGTTTCTGCCTAGACTGGGACGCTTTTTTTGCTCCATTGTCATATGAAATTGCTTCCAAAGCATCAGGTTATGACAGGTGCACATGCTGCCCAGATGGAATTTTTGGAACTGAAGGTTGTGGTAGTGAAATAGGGTACTGTGGCACCGCACCCATTCAAAGGAGTCTTGGTGAATCTTGTCCAAGCACTGCTGACTGTGAATGTAAAGGTACAAAAAATGAATGTGGGAAAAGGACTACTGGCATAAAAATGAGTATGTCTGTTGCAAGTATACATTTGTTCCTTTTGGCTGGACTACAGACCTTAGTGTTCAGCAAAATGAAAGGGGATGAATGTGGAACAACTGAGGATGCATAATGTGCAGACATGGGATGGGCAAAGAGATGGGCTGGCAGCAGTGTTTATGTTTGATAGACTACCTATGTATACGTATGTACATATATGTATCAGTAGAGCATACATGCGGATGTAGCAGGATTTGAATTGTGAAAACCTTGCAAAACATTGCAATGATTTTCAAACTTTCAAACCTGAGAGATCACTAGAAAATAGCTCATTAATT
>JALLAR010000463.1:0-15531 GCA_036939335.1 Conticribra guillardii
GATGCTCCAAAGATATCTGACATTGCTTGGTTCAATATAATTTTACACTGGTACTACCATATTACTATGTACAATAGCAGCACTTGAAAAAATAATAATTGCTGCATTAATCGTTCGTCTCCAGCGTCACGCCGCTTTCGTTAGCAAAAGATTTGGGCAACCAGCAGAAAGGTCGGCAGCAGTAAAAATTAGACGACGGAAGAATGACTTCGAAAAAAGGAATTTTCCGTGGCATTAGCAATCTCAGCCGTGCCAGCAGCAGTGTCAGCACGGAGAGCAATGCGAGCCGAAGCGACAAGAACAGTGTTTCCAAAAACGGTATAGTGATCTCGGCGTCGACTAAGCCGCCCCAAAAATTGAGAATCAATGACGATTCATCGCCATCCCCTCGAAGAAAGGCGTTGCTCGAAAGAGCAAGGAAATACAGTGACGGACAAAGTTCTATCGACGCAGGAGACTACGATATGGCGAAACAACATTTCAACGAGGCATTAAAAGCGCGGCTCATGCTATTTGGCGCAAATTCGGATTTGGTATCAAGATGCCATTTTAAGCTGTTGGAGATTGCATTTTTGGAGGGAAACGAGGAAAGAGTCCATTATCACGAGAGAGCAATTGAAAGAGGTTGTGATACATGAAACATCGACAAAAATCTTTCAATTCATGGCATCATGAATCTTTACCAAGGAATATCGAGAAATGGAGACTAGCACACGGTCGGAAAGGACATCTCTCTCAGCTCGCCCTATTTGCAAAAATAGACGATTATCGTGATTTATCATGATATGAGATAGTTGCACATGTAAAATAGTGTAATGTGAAATTTTGCGCTAAGAAGTTATGGATGTTTCAGCAAAAATCATACGTAACATTAGCACCGTGAATTCATTGGCGATTCATTTGAAACGAATCTGAGAAAAGGAAAGGAAAATCAACGTGTACAGCGAAAATCAATAACTTCATTACAACAATGTGCCTCTGTCAGTTCTGCCTCTGTGGACAATTAATGGAGATTCGCTAATTTTTAACATAGATGACAATGAATGCTTACACCGGACACCCATTTCGTTGTAAAACATGCATGCTGGACAATTGAACTCTCAGTCCAGCATACTTTTTTCCTTTTTTTTATACACGAATCCTCGCTATTTTAAGTATATCAAACATGACGCATCTGACGGGAACTCATTAAAATACTAGTGCAACGACAAGTTAACACCACACAGCTGACATTAATCATTATAAATTAATCACAATGATTATCTTCATGTGCCCTGCTCAATTTTAATTTGAACTGCACATGGATGCGAGGACTATGGCATGCAAAGCAGATTATTTGTTGTATCATTCAGCCCAATATCTTATCAGCATGCCTTGCTCTTTTCAAGAAAGAAAATCACTATCTAATCATACACATTATTGCAAATACTCTCAAACGTCATGTTTCAACGCAAATCTAGAAAAGTTGGAAGTAATATCGAGCAAAGAGCAGAAAAAAATGAGCCAGCAGTGCGTCCAAAATGGAGAGTACTCGACGATTCAATGTCCCCACGAAGAGCTACGCTACTGCAAAAAGCAAAGAAATACGAAGATAGAACAAACGCGCTTACATCAGGAAATTACGAAATTGCGAAACTTTATTTCAACGAGGCACTTAAAGCACGCCTGATGTTGTTCAGTGCCAATTCCAATTTGGTATCAAGATGCCATTATAAATTGATGCAAACTGTTTATTGCGAAGGGATAACGAGATGGTGGAATATCACGAAACAGCCATCCATAGAGCTGCTCAACATTGACATTGGCTAAATTATTATAAAATAGAATGCCAATAATTAATAATAAAGAAAACTTATTGTTTTCCTACCACTCACTCAGGCAGGAGGAGATGTGCGTTGAAAAAGGAGTATTGCTCATTTGTGAGGTGCCGAGTAAGAAGAAGTTCAGAACTAGAGATTATATTTCTCTGATATGAGATCAGGGATTTTGATTTTGCATGATGCATAGAAGTAATTGATAATGTTGCTTATCAGTTAATGACGATTATTTTTCTACATTATACTGACCCCGGCCCACATTAAAAGTTCTAGTAAATAGTTCACTATTTATTTACATTTAAAGTATGGCTTTTTGGACGAAACATGAGAAACAAAAGACGCCGTTGCAGCAACAACAGGGTTGTTCTTATTAGCAATGGAACTGCTGAAACTGTTGAACAAATGCCTCGTCGTCAACCTCGGATCCAACAATAATACTCAAATAGTCGTTGATCATCTGCTTCGCCTTTTCATACACTTCATCGCTCTCGTGGAATTGAAGTTGTTCAAGCTTTGCCGTGCCATCACATTCATCTACGAAACTAACGTAATCCTTTCCCAATTTTTGACCCATCTTCAGGATGGCATCAAGTCCATCAAGTGCAAATAAAATCACCTGTTTATCGTTAAAACCGAGAACACTGCAGATTCCTTCAATCGCACCACATTCAACAAGTGACATTACTTGATAGTCTGTGCCTCTTGTTGCAACATTGCCCACGACATGCATTGCTTCCTTTCGTACGATCCAGTCATCATCCAATCCCATCAGTAGCTCCACAACCTTAAGCATGCCACCATGCTTGCTCATTACTACTTTGATGTGATCATGTGGACCACCAGCAATATTGCTAAGTGCAAAGCATGTGTGTTTGCGAATCGTATTCTGAGATGCAACCGAAAATAACAGTTGCGACGTTAGTATTATGGAAAAATAACACAGAAGTTACGATTGTTGCAAGTAAAAACAGTACCTACCTTAGGATGATCCAACAGGGTTTCAACTTTCTTCATCAGACCGGAATTGACAACAGCTTGTGTCTGCTTATCATTCCCTCCAACAATGCTCCCAACAGTTCGGATTGCAGGTACAACCACATCAGTGTTCGTGTGGTCGAGCATTTCAATAAGATTTTTAACAACTCCAGAATCGATCACTGCCTGGATGTGTTCCTCCTCTCCGTCACAAATGAAGGAAAGAGCCCACAAAGCCTCAATTATTGCATCAATGCAATGGCTATTTACAATGGATACAAGAGCAGGAATAGCCGGTGCCACAAAACTAAGGTCAGGGCATGGCTGAATAAAGAGATTCTTCACAGCTCGGGCGCAAACAGAGATGAGTGATGAATTTGATGTCGATTCAACATGTCCAACTAGTAAACCGATCACCCCTTCAGACAGGATTGCGTCTCGTAACGCAGGAGACTCACGGGCAATACTTTCAAGGCACCGCAAACTCAGCTCACGGACATCGCTGATAGGAGACGAGAGGAGTGAAACTATAGGTGGAACTGCACCAATGTCGACGAGAACCTGTCCATCACTAGATGCAACATTGAACAGGGTCAATATCGCTTCATTCAGAATTTGAGGATGATCAATTTTGAGCAACTGAACAATTTGCGGAAGGATTTCGCCTTTTAGCATTTCTCTTTCAGAGATATCGTTAGCCGCAGCGTTTTGGATAAGATGTTCACACTTTCGCTCTGTTCTTTGCTGTAGATATCCTCCATGGGTAAGTAGTTTTCGAATCCCACGAATAACTTCGATTTTTGCCGATTCAGTAATATCTGCTCGCGAAAGTTCTTCTTTCAAGAGAGGCACATCAGCCGCCGTATATTCCTTCTCGGTCTCGCTGCAAATACTGGATAATGCGTTGTTCATTTTGCTTCAAATTGAAAGTTCGCTTGAAACAGAGACACCTTTGGATAAATAATGGGTCGTGGTCGGGGAGATAAGTGTCATGGAAAACTAGCAAGTAATGAATGCATAATAATGCCATTACACGATTTTCTTCGCCTCCTTCCTTGACGACACTATTGATTTCTTTGGACACATTTTGTCGTCAGATACCATCAAACCCATTTTTCGTGACACCGCCTTTTTGTCGATAGTGATAGTGACTGAGCATGTGGGACTGAATTTTGCATGCAAAACAGTGCAAAGAAATCACTCGTAAAAAGGCAGCGCGATAATTTTCAACAGACACGGAACACTCAGCGGAACACAACAAGTCATGTTAAACCGCACGTGTCATGGCACTCGTCAGATCAGAGCTTGACTAGTTATATCATACTAATAACTAAATCAAAAAATCATCATCCTCAAAACTGCAAAAAGACCAACCCAAATTCACCAATCGTAGTCTTTCTCGACCAATCTTTCCCCATAGATCTGGCTTTGTCTCCCATGGACTTCTCCCCCCTCCTAGCAAATCCATTGCTTGTAGCAATAATGTAAATATGCTGTGCACAGTTTCCAATTTCAACCATGGTTCGATGGGACCAACTTCCCAGGAAGCATTTGCATAACGAGAATGCTCCCATCGCTGGACATGTTGGGAATAGATTGACCAAATTGCATCTGCTTGATCTCGATTTGCCACCACTTTACGACAGACAAGCAAAAGCTCAAAACGGGGATCCGCAAAGCATGCTTCCTCCCAATCCATTACAGAAGCAACACAGCATTGTTGCGCAATGTGGCTACTTTCGCTGATGTCGATGCCACTACATGTGCTTCCATTGCTATCACAGTGTTGTTGAGTCTCGTGCCAAAATGCAAGATTTTGCGGTTGCAAATCCATGTGGCAAACTACTGGTGGCAGATGTGGTGGGTGTCCTCCATAGCCACCCCACTCATTATCTAATGCAGCTACACACTTATTTAGCATTTGCAGCATGTGTTCCATTCGAACAACATCAATGATTTTTTTTCTATCGTTGGATTTGTTTTCAATGTGATGATTATCTTGCAATTCTTTGGTTCGATTATGCCCTATGGAGATGCGGTGGAATGCACGATGATATAATGCAACCATATCTCCATATTGAAATGCTTTTGTTTCAGAATCATGCTTGTCCCACCACCCCAAAGAGGGCAAATGTTGATCTATCTTCTTTTGCCACTTCAGTTGATGTACTACGTTGTCAAGATTAGCATTCCTTCCTTCAAGGGATGCCTGTCCATTGGAAATAAAGGATGAACTCCATTTGTAAAAAGAGCTTTGGATCGGCAATATTACATCACGCAAGACCATCATTGCATACTCAAGGCATTCGTCAGTAGAGACACGTCCGTGCCGTGGATGAGGTTCATCAAATCCAAATTCATGCCGTATTTTAGTCATAGTTGTTGAGTAGTGATGGCATGGTATTGTGTTACTATTTGCGCATGTCTTTGATAGAAGTGGTGTACATATTCTATGCATCAACGCCCCTTCTTTTCGCAAGTCTCGGCAAGCCGCATTTCCGATTACAATATTGGCGAGTTGATCATTTTCCCCAATATTGGCATCACCATTAATTGTACCATTCATGTTAGTTGACGTAGGTGGAACCTCTTCAAAATCTAGCCCAAAATCAATATTCATATTGCAATAAATTTCTAAATCCAAATTATGCTTCCCACCATTATCATTGTCGCGAATTTCATTTCCAAAATAGGACAGCAAGGCCCACGGTCCACGGTCACTACTTTTGGTACATTCCCCAGAATCATTGTTGGATCCACCATAATCATTAGTCGTGTGCATTGCAATGTTTAATAATGGAGGTGGGAGATAATCGTTTTCATCATGTGAAAAATAGAGAACTTCTGGCATTACAACCCTTGGCTTTGCTTTCGTTCCATACGAAGCACCTGCGTGATTGTCAAAAAATGATGCACTGCGGTCCCAAGCAATTTGATTATTGTTATCGCTGCTATTGATGAAGCTATCACTCCCATTGCTGTTGTTACTGAAACTTGAAGCAACGCCAGGAGTAAGATCCGCAGTTTTTATTGTATCAAGTTGATTATTGGCACAATAATACTCCATCATTGCCATTCGTGCCAATCGATACCCTGCCACTTCCGCATGTGCCATTGACACTGTAGTTTCTCCAAGTGCTTTGATTGTTTGCTGCTGCAACTGCATTGATTGTAGAGCACTCCCACGAAGAGGATGAGGTGCGGCGTTTATTTTAGTATCAGAATTCTCCCCACCAGTACAATCTATTCGATTGTCGCATTCTAAATACTCATTGTCGTGATTCGTATTTAAATTCCACCATGATGCACCCTGTCTCCATTCTCGTACAACTATTCTATTCTTACTTCGACGAAGCGATGCTATCATTCTCATTAACATTGGAGGGGCCGGGAAGAGCGGCTTTGGAAATGATGACGTGTGTGCTTGTGTTTGATTGTGCTGCATGTCTGGTTGGGAATCACTGGCGTTTTTGCAGTGTTGGGTGGCGCCATTGTCGTTTTTACAACATGGGATATCGCTCACAGAAAATAAGGAAATGGGAAACGAGAGTGTCCACCGTCGGTCAGATTGTTGCTCATTAGGCTGTTTGTGACAATTATTATTTCTCTGCCCACCATGAACATTGCTGCTGTCACCACCACCACAATCACCACAATCGTAATCACATTCATGACGGATATGTATACGAGAGACGACAAGGGCGTACATTCTCTGTTGAGCACTGGGCAGTTCGATCACAGAGGATAATTCGAGAGTCAGGGTGGCATGATGATGACATCGTTGTTGCTGCTGCTTTTGCATTGTGGCCGAGTCCATCTTGGCCCTTTCGGCGCGTTTATTATTATTTGTGGTGAAATTGGTGAGATAAAAAAAAATATCTTTTAACTTTTAACTCACTCTCGGTGGTCCGCCGTCGTCCGCGTCTCTCATCACCAATCAACAGGAATAAGTTTCATCTGCCAATGCACGTGGGAATTCTATATTTTAAGATTAGACCAATCCTTATTATTAAGTATTTGTTATCGTATCCCCTAACGATAACAAGCACGGGCGGGCAAACATGCCGCCGACAGCTGAGAGTCTCTCCTCTCTCTCCTCTATGTACTATGCATGCAAGGAAATGCATGGTACAGCATGGTACGCTCCTCAACGACATATAACATCAAAACGAAGATCAGAACAACAAGTTCTCGACAAGGACCCCCACGAACCAGAGAACAGATGCAGTCGTGCCCAGATGTAAGCAATGGCGAATATCAATAGACGCTGGTACAATGCCACGGTTATGGCACTCGCCTCACTTCTTCGTGTTTCTTGCTGTACAATGAGAACTTGTCATTCCTTATTCATAATAACACTTAATAATTCTGATATGCGGTCATTAGTACAATCAAACTATGCAAGTAAATCTTATTCCCGTATTTTAATCAATGATAATATTATTATATACGCGTCTCAAAACATGTAAATGAAAAGGAACATGTGGTTCTCGCGACATTGCTGTTCTCCTTCTTACAAAACTCATACCTAGTACCATCGAGAATGAGTAATTAACAATTACAAATTGACGCAAACTTAAACGCATCAATTGCCAAATACACTGGCTCATAATTCAAACAACTATGCAACAGCACCGTGCGAAGTTTTTCCATTATTGACAACATCAACACCAACAACAAGACAATCCAAACGTCAAAAGAAACAAACGCACAATGATTTCTCCTCATTGGTTAATCGTTTCCATATTCTATTTCTCAATAGGCTTTCATGTCATGACCACCTTAAAACTATTCCAATTGGCAGTGAACGACGATGAACAATCAATGAACTATTTATTCGTTGCGTCTCCTCGTCACACCAAGACACACCAAAGGAAATTACGCGCAAAATCTCCGACTACTGCTACAGACAATGATCACGTAGAACCAAAAAGTCATCTTAGAGCGGCGGTGAAACTGGCTTTCGCCGACGTGTACGACCAAATGAGTCTATACGAATCAAAAGATCAGCAGGATGATGCATCGTTCTCACTCGTAAATGCGTTCGAAGATGATTATTTTGAAGAGGTCGATGATGATATCATCCTTGGTCACACTAGTACATTTAACGATACTTCTCCTGTTCATACACACTACCCAGACGACGGTAATGCCAATGTTGCGGAAGAACATCATACAATGGCACAACCGGAGGTGCAAAAAACTCCCGCTGAAAATGTTGTCGATATTCCCAAAGACGTCTCTACCGACAGTCACCAAACCGAGGCCATTCATCAGACGTCTCCTGATATTATTCCTGACAACGTTCAAGGCGACTCTCCCATCAAAAATGATCTTAAGGAATCTATCTTTCATGAGGATGCTCACGCAGTTCAAGAGGACATTGACCTTGGTCGCATTGCGGTGCAAAACGCTCTTCGTAGTATTGCCGATAAAGATGATGAGAACTCAAGCTCTAATGGTCTTAGTGCACATCCAAAGAGGATTCCTGAGTATGTGCAACATGCCTCTCCGGATACGCTTTCTGCCCAAGTGCGTGACGATGAAGAGAAAACGTCTCGGCAAGTGTCTACTGATCTAATTTCCTCCAAGAATCAAAATCACCCAAGCTTGAGTCATATTGATACTGCACCAGTTATTCCTTCTTCTATTGACGTCCTCAACCAAGCCAAGAAAGATCTAATCACCGAAAAACTACACAGAAATACTTCAACTTTACCCACGATTTTGTTGGCGGGAGCTCAGAAAGGTGCTACGTCGGCATTATCCTTTTGGCTTAGATACCCCTACTCTCAGAACAAAGGATCTTGTGAAGCGGAAGTATTTGATAATGAACCAAAATGGTATACGAAAGAGGTAATTTTTTGAGTCAATCAACTAGTTGCATTGATAGTTTGCCTTTGCTAATAGTCGGTTTCTCTCTTCGCAGGTACATTTCTTTGACAGCAACGAAAGATATGAACAAGGATTGGAGTTTTACGAGAAAAGATTCAAACATTGCCACGAAGATAAGAACACGATCAAAAACGAAGATGGCGTGCCTCTATCCATTGATTCAACTCCGGACACCTTGCGGTTTCCAAGCCGTGTGTTTGATACGTACCAGCAAGCTGGTCGTTTAGATGATGTTAAGATTATTTTTTCGCTGCGAGAGCCAATCTCTCGCGACATATCGTGGTATAACCACATTAAAGCATACTCACTTAGCGGCAACAAGGATAGCTATGTCCGTGTTGCAGCAAATCGAACTTACGATGAATATGTTAGAGAAATTACGATTCCGACGCTTCTAGGACAGAGCACCAATGGCAATGTTGAAAACGGTCTATACGCAAAATATTTGAAGACTTGGTTTGAATTATTCCCACGAAAAAATATACTCATCCTATCTTACAATGAAATCCAACACGATGCAGCCAAAGCGCGTGAAAGAGTAGAACTATTTTTAGGTAGACAATTTCCGATAGACAACGAGAAGAACATGAAGAATTGGCAAACACACAATGCAAATGACTACTCAGGAAAGGTGCTGAAACCAGTGTGCAAGATTCAGCAAGAACTTGCCGAAATATTTGAACCTTACAATACTGAATTTTATGAGCTCATGGAGTCGACATCGAAGGATCGACCAAGCATGGAACAACACCCCTTTCCAAGATTCGAGTTGAGCGAATGCACTCCTACACCTGGACTACCATAATAAACGGTCATAATAAACTGATAATGACTCTACACCTAGAATAAAAGATTCCGTACAATACTACACGATTTGTCTGTGATTTACCTTAAATAATAGTACCTACCATAGCATATTTATTTTTTGTTGGCGGGAAATTATGGGTGCTTTTTTTACTACTACCATATCAATCAATAATTTAATATTGCATTACTTTAATTACTACTAAGAGGTTGGTCAGAAAAAATCAGAACCAATGATTCTCATTATGAGAACATTGAGTTACGAGAACTGTCGAGGAAGAGAACTCTACCATACTACGTTCTACTATTCTCTCTCTAGATACACCATGCATTGTAACGTTCGATAAGATGTGACCTATTTTGCATACCTACAAACAACACAGCACCAATCAGACGCGATCAGAGTCTGAGCATCGGCGGGATTTACCTATTTCATAGAGTAATTGGTTTCGACCGTAGTGCGCTTTTCTTCCTGCTACTAATCCTTCTGCATCGCCTTGGCGTTAATCAATGCTACAACACATCTTCCCTGCGAACGATCATATGAATAGAATTTCCATTCACACATCATAAATAAGTATGGCGAAGTCATGTATTTTGTTCATTGTCTTGTTTGCCTTTGCGGCAATTCAATTCGACTCAGGTCGCAAGTCCATAAAGAAGTCGTTTCAACCACCCATCCAAACAAAACAATACTCAAGCCCAGATTACCTTCGTGCTAACTCCAGTTTTGCGGCGCTGCCAACAATCCTTTTAGCGGGAGCACAAAAAGGAGGGACTTCAGCTTTGGCATTTTGGCTACATTCTCTTAATGAAAATAATACCGGAGTGTGTCAAGCTGCTGTGTTTGATGGCGAGCCAGATTGGTACAAAAAAGAAGTCCATGTAAGTCGTCACGCTACAAAATCTTATCAATTGATTTGTTAATGTTGTAAGTTCCTCATCTGGTGCTTTGTATACTTTCAGTTTTTTGACGATGATGAGAGATTCAGCCAGGGTTTGGAATTTTATATGTCTAGATTCCGACATTGCTACAAGAATGTTCACACAATAAGGAATAAACATGACATGCCCCTGATTATGGATGCAACTCCTGATACAATGAGATACCCAAGACGAGTATTCGACACTTATTATCGAGCGCGGCAATTGGATAAGGTCAAGATTATCATTTCTCTTCGAGAGCCAGTGTCTCGAGATTTATCATGGTTTAATCATTTAAAAGCGGATTCATTAGAAGATAATCTTGGGGGAAATATGGAAGAGTTTGTGCTTAAAGCATCCAATCGAACATATGATGACTATGTGAAAGATGTTACCATTCCGGCACTACTTGGGCAAAAACATGACGACAACATCGAGAATGGATTGTACGTCAAATACTTGCACACGTGGTTTGAGAAGTTCCCGCGTAGTCATATACTGCTTTTATCCTATGAAGAAGTGCTGCATAATTCATCAAAAGCAAGAGAACGAGTAGAACGCTTTTTGGATCAAAGATTTCCTCTGAGTGAGAATAGCGCAAACTGGCAACACGTGAATGCGAAGGATTCCCCAGAAAAGGTACTCGAACCATCATGCAGGGTACAAGACAAACTTGCTAGAACATTTGACCTTTATAATGAGCAATTGTATGCACTTCTTGACTCGAAAGCAGAAAGGAGACCACCTTCAGAGCAACACCCATTTCCAAGGTTTGAACTAGGAAACTGCACAGGTGAATCATGGAAGATCATTCATCGACACCCGTCCGATACACCAGGTCAAGTTAGTTCCTTCTCAAGCAATGTTGCTAAGCGCAAGAATTCGACTTCGTTACCAACAATTCTTATAGCAGGCGCTCAAAAATCTGCTACATCAGCTCTCTCGTTTTGGCTCCGACAACCCAACAAAAAGAACAATGGTGTTTGTAAGGCGCACGTATTTGATTACGAGCCAGAATGGCATTCAAACCAGGTCCACTTCTTTAATCGGGATGATCGTTTTTACAATGGATTGGAATTTTACGAGAAAAGATTCAAACATTGCTATGACGATAAAGACGTAACCAAGACTGAGAGTGGCATGCCCTTGATTCTTGATGCAACTCCTGATACGTTGCGCCACCCAAGACGTGTATTTGAGATGTACGAAAAAGCAGGCCGTTTGAACAAGGTCAAGATCATTTTTTCTCTACGAGAGCCAATCTCACGAGACATTTCGTGGTTCAATCATAAGAAAGCAAATAAGGTACACAATCAAACGTATGCCGATTACGTGAGAGATGTGACTATCCCAGCACTACTTGGGCAAAAACCGGATGGTGGTATTGAGAATGGTCTTTATGCAAAATATCTCAAGACTTGGTTTAAGCTATTTCCGCGAAGAAACATTTTGATTTTGTCCTACCATGAAATTCTCCATAATTCAAGCAAAATAAGGGAACGCGTGGAGACTTTTTTGGGTCAGAGTTTCCCTCTAAACGAGAACAGTACAAACTGGCAATGGCAGACGAAAAAAGATTACATAGGAAAGGTTGTTAAGCCAATGTGCAAAACAAGGGCAGTTTTAGATCGATTATTTGAACCACATAATGACCATTTATATGCTCTTTTAGAATCATCATCAAATGATCGGCCAATCATGGAGGAATATCCTTTTCCGCGGTTCGAAGAGGTTGAGTGTGTCCCACAAAGTTATTGATTTAATATCATATTTGGCTCTACTGTAGGATTGTAACTCAAAAGTTTTAGTAAAATTTAAAAAATTGGTAACTGTACTAAGATTGGGTCTTTAAGCATGGTATGCCCACTGGAGCTGGCGGTATAATGAGCAAATTGCAAAGGATTTTTTTCTAGTGCACTCTTATTAATTTGAAAGAAACAAATTTAAGGAACCATATCGCAAGAGGCAAGGTAGCTATTAAAAATGCATTTTTTAGCTGGAGCCCAATTTTAATAATAGTCCACATTATTTACATTTGTAAAATCTTAAGTCAGAAGTAAAAATAGCAAAAGTAGGATGTTCATCTTCGTCTTCAAAAAGCAGGAGCGATTTCAGGTATGGTAACTTGAGAAAGCCTTGTGTACATAGGTTTTGCCTTTTTTGCGAATCATTATATTCCTCATGAACTCACATTCAGTCGGTTTGACTAAAAGTTGACGGACAGACGGGTTGATACTTCTTGTGATGGAGCGAGTCGGGCGTCGGGCATAGTCGGGCATTGCATGATGCATGCATCATCGCGCACGAACTCAACACAAAACACGCAAATAAAAGAAATCGGCACAAAAGAATGTTAAACTCCTTCCGCAACGAGGCAGCTCAAGCTGTGAACGAAGCATGCCCAGGATTCTGGACCGACGGATGCGGGCCACTCGACTCCTGTTTTTCGGCAACAGCTGACACACTCGAATGTGTCTCCCCCTTCATAGAAACCATCAGCGCAGCCATCTGGTGTTGTGGATCTCCCATAGCTTTCCCCCTTATTTATTGCTTCGATTCCGACCCACACACTAATGAGACTAGTGGATGGGCTATATCCATGGAACAGGCTCCTGTACGGCAGCCGCTTCTTTGTTGTTTTTCCATGATGTGCCTGCCCTGCGGCCAATACATGGTAAGAAGGCATGCCCTAGGCGGAGACATGTCTCGCTATCGGTTGTGGCAAGGATATCATGATGGACCTCATTGTTTTGCACGGCATTGTGAGAGGGCACCATTAACAATCCAGAGTGGTACTTATGGAGAACAAGAATGTCCAAATGTATTTTTGTGTTTAGAGGTATCTATACTTGGTGGAGTGTGTTCTCCATGTTGTGCATTTGATGTTAGTCGCAGATTAATGACCGATGAAAGAGAACTCGGTGTGGATCCGACAGAGGCAAGGCAAGAAAAATGCATGCATTTTGCAGGTGGCATCGCTTCATCCATACATAAATGGGCATGCTGTGTGCATTTGACAGGATGCTGTGTTGGATGTTGCGCCCCAGATGGAGAGGGGGCACAGGAGTGCAGCAGAGAGGCTCGGCGAGCAAGCAGGGCATGTTTTAGTATAGCTCAAACAATACACAAAGGAATGTGGGCGGTAAAAATTATAGCAATTGGATGCATGTCAAGTCAGATGATTCACGAAGACAAACATGGTAAGCAAGCTCCCATGAAAGATGCTCCAAGTAGTATGAAAATGGAGAGAGACGACAATCAAAAGGAAACAGTGGACGTTGAGGAGGACATCCCAACTGTAGATGCCGTGCCGTATTAATATATTTCTTCTACATTGTAGATAGGAGGCTCATTGAGAAAAATTCCATTGTCATGTCGAAATAGAAGCGATGTGGTGTATTCTAGATTGATTCTTTCCATCGTAACTCCGTGTTATACTTTATCGTTTGCATCATTTTTCCTGCCATGCCACATGTTACTTTTTCTGATACTATCCCAAGTACATTTTTTATTATAGCAATTGTATTTCCCCCTCTAATGATAAGCATTGCCATTTTGTACCGTGCTCGCGTCGGCATTACTCGAGATTGAAAACCTAGCAAAAAATAGAAAACGAATTACCCTGAAATGCCACAGAATTCAGCATATGGTATTTTCAAAAAAACAATATTTGAATGGAAATAAACATAATTGGGCGTGTTCTAACGTTATTAATAGATAGAATGAATGACCTAATATGAGTGTTTCCTTCTGCGTTGGCACATTATTTCATCTCCATGCTGGTATGGTCTAAAAAAGGAACCTTATTCATTGTTGAATTTTCGTTGACAATTGCATGATATCCCATTTCTAGAATATCTTGCAGAGAAGTTAAATTAATTATTGTATGTGTGTATTATATTAGGTACTATAGACAATATTTTGCGGAAAAGTATGTATTTTATTATAGATAAGTGTTGTAGATAAATTCAGTATTGTTTCTATTGTTTAGACATCTACTTAAATTGATGTGGGAATGCAGTGCTATCGATCAAAGGATCGTTATTGTAAACAGGATTGTTTGTTCCATCAAAAATAAATCAAGCCGAAGCCAAAAAAAGAGCAAATCAAGCTGAAGAATCGTTGGCCTCACGAACAATGTTTGGCAAAGCTAAAATTTCTGTTCGAAAAGAAAAGATGGATATAGCAAATGATCAAATGAGAAGTATGACAAGTTTTATAAAGTTAAGCAAGGCGCCAAGGAGTTGGCGGCCAATTCTGAAAAGAAGAGAAGGTCTCCCTTTCTTAAAACTCTCATTTTGGTACAGTTGCGAGTTGTCCTGTAGCGCGGGTCCTGTTCTACTTGCTCAAAAAGGATCATAATATAATCCATTGGAAGCATAATGAAAAATAAGACGATTTTTTTGTTCTCCTTCTTTTGTTTGGTTATTTTATTGATTACTCTAGATGATTGTCCACATTATGCATATAGTGTGTGGGAGAGAGGGAGCAGTGTCAAGAAAAAACAAGTATGTGATACCATGGAATTTCTTGGCTGGCGATTGGCGCTTTGGCTTTGGGTGGTGATTAATATTAGGAACAAAATGTGAATAAAGATAAAGAGAAAGAAATTCACCTGCCAGCATTGTAAATTCATGAGGTGATTCCTGTCCGTGATGATTATTATCATCATTGGATGATGCAAAGTTAGGATCCACATCAAGAACAACAACAGTGCGTACTCGTTGATTGTGTGTCATTGCATTCTTGGTTTCACATGTCCATGGGCTGATTCCAAATTGTTTTACTCGTGTTGCCATGATGTAAGTGCTGCACTTACCAAGTAGTTTCAAACGTCATATTTCAAATTTGCCCATAATCTGCATATCGGCTCACCTCGTCTGTCGTTATTTAAATGTGTTCAAGGAGTTTTCTGATGTATCTTTTGATGATATACTTGTCAATTGCGGATATTCAAATAAGACAATTAGACCTAAAGTGGTAGCAGAAACTTTTGGCCGTCGTCTGTTGACAGACGAAAAATCGGCGCCTGGGACCAGTTTCTCAAATCTACAGACATGCATATCAAGCAAATTGAATTCTTCTTATCTTTCTGCTTGTATTCATTGTTTACATC
>JALLAR010000464.1:0-15506 GCA_036939335.1 Conticribra guillardii
CAGCCAACATTTTTTGACCAACAGAGGACAAAATAATTGATAGCCAACATAATATTATATGAAGCCTCAATATAATGTGCATAAGACACACAGTAACTTACATCCCATTAATGAAATCAAGAAACTTCATAACACTGACGAAATGTATCGCAAAAGATCACAAAGCGCTAGACCTGCGTAAGCACGGCTAGTTATTTAGAAAGAGAGATAATATTATTATGTATCTCTCTCTAGAGAGAGAAAGAGAGGATATTAATAATATCGTCTATTCATAAGCATTCACGTCGGAATTAGTATGTCAAAAATTATGTTAATTTACTCCGTTTCAAGTCAAAAATAATATGATGCGTGTGGAATCGAATATCTTCTTGCTTGCTTGCCATTGTTTGATAGAGAGTGTAATATTATTCAAAATCAACAATCAACAATCAACCAATCTCTTTATAATGATGAAAAACAATAATGCCATGGGTTAGGAATATTTTTTATTGTTGTCCACCTCCAACAACCCGAAGTCATCATGCCTGTCTCCC
Source organism: Conticribra guillardii (assembly GCA_036939335.1). Taxonomy (NCBI): domain Eukaryota; phylum Bacillariophyta; class Thalassiosirophyceae; order Thalassiosirales; family Thalassiosiraceae; genus Conticribra; species Conticribra guillardii. The sequence goes on from JALLAR010000464.1 coordinate 534, forward strand.
TGAATATCCATCACCACCACCATCAACATTCTTGTATTCATCCGTGTATGATGGACTGTCACCATCACCATATCCATCATCACTGGCACCAAAGAAGGGGCCTTGCCAGACTTGGAGGAGGAGGCATCACCATTGCCATCATAGTGACTTATAGCTATAGTGACCATCAATTCCAGTGTCATATCCATCATCCAACTTGGTAGTGTATCCATCATCATTGCTTCCAGCCTTGCTTGCCTTGGGGAAAAGATGGTGGGGAGAAGAATCATCAGAGGCCTTTCTTCCCTTGCCGAATTTGCCAGAGACAGAGAATGTGGCACTCTTTCCAGATTTGGAGGAGGCACCCGTTGCCTTGCCAGATTTGGAGGAGGCGCCATTGCTGTAGTGATCATCAGATCCCCCATATCCATCATTAAATTTGGCATCACCACTCGCCTTTCCAGAATTTCCAGAGGCATCACCATTGCCATTGTAGTGATCATCTGATCCTCCATATCCATCATCAGATTTGGCTCCATATCCATAATCCGATGATCCATCAGTCGCCTTTCCAGACTTGGAGGAGGCAGCAAAGTCCTTGTTGCCATCATAATGATCATCACTTCCGCTGTCACTGTAACTGATGGGTTTCGTGGTAGGTGATCGAAGTTGAGAATTGACACTCAATGCACCATTTCTATCTACGCATACCACTTCATCAGCAAAGTTGTAGAGTTGGAGTTCTCTATCAAAAAGTAGGTCTGAACCACAGTCAAACATGCTCTGACTTGATCGCCAGGATTGCATGTAACAGCAGTAACACAACTTGTTTCGAGAGTTGCCTTGTTTCTTGCGCAATACTGGTGCAATCCTTTCTTATCAATGGAAGTTGCCAGCGTTGATGGAGTGAAGCTTGGGGGGCATGAGGAGTCTTCTCTATTTTTGTTGGTGAGGATGGGGTCTAGGCCCAGTGTTTGGGCATTGGTTTTTTGAATGTTGCATGTTAGTAGTGGTAGTAGTGATGATAGCACGGATAGGAATGACAATGATGGAAGGAGGTGATGATTATTATTTATTGTATGAATTGTTTTTAAATGAGGACTTTTTGGAAGTTTCTTGGGAAGGTAGACTGATGTGTGAATATTCACAATGGTGGGGCAATGAGGCCTGCGTGGAAATTGGAAATGTTATTGCATGATTTTGGGGTCATGAAAATGCATTTTGGGTAGGATTGCAAAAGTTGAGCCGCATTCATGTTGTTAACATGATTTTTCCATTTTATTTGTTTGACCATTCACGAAAGTTCAAGTACGATGAAAGCATGTGAATGAAAACAAAAATTGAAATCAATAATAAATAATTAATGAGAAATTCAAGTTTTGTTTGGAACAAGATTGAGCATTAAAACACGAAGAAAGCAGAATCAAACACATTTTTTCCAATTCATTGTTTCGCTCAGACCTGCCAAGCAATAAACAGCTCATATGGTATCAAGCATTCACAACATGAAATATTCCTCTTCAATATTTCTCAGAGAAGAGAGTCCAATTTTGTTGACACAACCTCAAAAAGTAAAAAAAATCTCATATTGTCCGTTTTCTCTCCTATCTCCAGCAGAGAACGAACCGGTATTAATTCCATGTGTGCAGCACGTCAACTTGTGCACAAGAGCCGCTGCTTACCAATGGAACGACGGGCAAGTAACGAGCAACGCCGTCGGCAATCATCTCGGCGGCAACGGTCGGCTCGACAAACGTTGTTGATGATTCATCGCCCGCCATGCCCATCGTGTTGATGTAGTTGATAGCTCTGCTGTTGGCGGTCATGCTCGTTTTCTTCATTATTATTGTTCTGTGGACAGCACAGCAGAAACGATCACCAATAATGGCAACTGAAAATGGCAAAATTGCTTACCAGACTTTTTTAATATGTATGTTCAATTGATCGTACAATATCATATCGTGCGCTTCGGCATTCGGCACTCCGCACCAGCCAACTCCACACATCAAAATAATTGCTTGGCTATTATGCCTCTTTATGTCTCCGGCATCTTTAGAAAGAGAGATAGATTAGAGTAGTATGTAAATAATACTTTAATTTACTCCGTTTCAAGTCAAAATCAAAATTCGGCATCATTTATTATTTGAAATAGTGATTTAAGGTCAGGTAATCAATATGCTGTGGCATATTGTTATTTCATGATGGCTTCATTTTATGATATTTAGAATTAGAATCATCCTCCATGTATGCGTTGTAAAGCTCGTGTGTGTAATGGAAAGGATGGTATGAACAATATTCAATATTTAACAGTGGGTTTGAATATTACACTGTATCATACATATTATTGTTGAGCTGTGCATGATAAAGGCAGAAATTGAAATTTTGATTTAATTCCATTCTCCTCCAACCATGAAAATATTTATCTTTTGGTGGCCTTGGCCTTTGCAAAGGTTTCCGTTTCCATACCTATGTTTAGTGGGTGGAATAAAGGATGAATGATAATGAGTCATATTTTATATTTCCTTTTTCGTATCAAAATCAACATTGATGCTTATTGCCCACTGTAAGGATTCTGTAAAATGATAAAACAGCTTCAAACATCTTGAAGAAATCTAAAGCATGAGAGGCCTCTCAGCACATGAGACTGCGAGAACATTTCAAGCTGGCAAGTTTCCTGAGATGTAGCATTATCTTCATAAAGAATACTTCTTAATAAACATGCATTGCTATTGAAAAATCTTTTCTTACACATAAAATTCAGTACACAGGTATTATATATCGTCCAGTGTTCGCATATTGAAGTTCAAAACAACATTATCTAACTATAACTATTAGATGATCTTTCCCCCACGGCTTTTACCGCCACTTATCTTTCGTCTACTGCTGGTACCACTGCGCGAACTTCTGTCTGTGCTTCGGTTTGAGCTAACCGCTGCAGACTGCTGGTCGTCATTGCCATCCGATGGAGGGATATATTGCTGTTGCTGAAGTTGGAGAATCCGACTATTTTTCTCTGGCCATGAGAGCGAAGTATCCTTCATTACTGCATTGATTGCTTGTCGTTTAGCTACTGTCTCGGCGCTTTCTTCTGCGACTTCATGCATTGGAGGTTTGCTCTGATCGATGCTATCATCCCCCGATTGGGATGGATTTCCCTTGTTGTTCTTCGATACGGCATTCTGAATTTCGTCAACTAAGTCATCTTCGATTTCATCATTACCACCAAGATCGAGAAAGACAACCGTTTCATTGGAATCCAAAGTCCCAAGCAAATATTCACATCCACCAGACGTAATAGCGTTATCATTCAACCAAATATGGGTGATAGAAGTATTGTCAACAAGAGCAAGCGAGAGCGAAGCAACAAGTCCATCATCTATGCCATTATTACGCAAAGACAGCTTCGTCACACAGGAATTGTTTGCGAGAGCATCAAAGATGGGCTCCGTGTCGGGAAGATTTGAAAGCTGCTTACTATCTAGTAACAACTCCGTCAAAGAAGGATCATTTCTAATAAGGCGTTGCAATACAATATCCAATGGTTCCTCGCCGCCTCTACGGACCTTGGAGCGCGATTGGCGAGAAGAAACAATGGAATCTATCTCATTTAAGAGGTATGGGTCAATTGGGTTGCCACTCAAATCCAGGTAAGCAAGTGTCTTGTTTGAATCAAGAGTGCCAAGAAGCTGAAAGAGACAGGCGCGATAAAAAGAATTGAAAATAAATTAGACTTGAAAAATCTCAAAGGAACACAATCAAAAAGCAAAACACACACAAAATACTTACATATTCGCAGCCTTCTGAGGTGATCTGGTTGTTCCTCAGTGATATTTCGGTCACTGAGCGGTTCTCCACTAATGACAATGAAAGAGCAGCAATCAGAGAGTCATCGATCCCCGTGTTATCCAACGATATTTTCGTGACAACCGTATTTGTCGCCAAGGCGTCAATCAATTCCTCTGCCTCGTGACTTTGGGCGAGTTTCATTCCGTCTAGTCGCACTTCCACAAGGTTAGGATCATTTTTTGTCACACTTCGTACTGTGGCTTCTAAATTTGGACTTGATGCACGAGAGGGCATCGGTTGTCGTCGTTGATCCAAAATTGCATTGATTTCGTCCAAAATGCCCAAGTCAATCTGATTACCTTCAAGGGTGATATCCTGAATAGTTGTGTTTGTGTCCAGGGTACCAATCAAGTCTGGGGGGAAAGCAGAAGAAGTATGAGTACATTGAATTTTTGAAAGTCTCAATACGTCATAACAAATCAAATTTTGACGATCTTACATTCTGCTCCTTCCGAAGTAATATTATTGTTTTCCAAGTTGATGTAAGTGATGGTTTTGTTGTCCACGAGAGCGAGGGATAACGAAGAAACACAGTCATCATCAATCTCGTTGTTGGATAGATCCAAGTACTGGACAGTGGTATTTACCCCTAACGAGTCAAAGATGGAAACAGCATCATCTCTGATTCCTATGCTCATTTCGCTGAGAATCAGCTCTGTTGAATAAAATAGAAAAACCTTTTTGGGTGAGTACAAGAGCTGACATGCCTAAGAAATGAGTGCATTTATTCTTCAATGCTATCACATACCTTCCAATGTTGGGTCGTCTGCGCTTACTCGTTGCATAAGCTCGGTCAATTCGTCCCCTGATATTCTTGAGTCTAGTATAGACTGGATTTCTTCCTTTAAGTGAGTCTCGGTCATTAGAATGCCCTCGAGTTCAATATGAACAATAGTGTCGTTACTTCCCAACGCTCCAATCAAATCTGAAAAAGAAGTAACAAATGGTGACACAAAAGGCAAGTTAGAATGTTAGGTCGCCAGCTGGTAAAAAGTAAAGTAGATATAAATAAATGGTACTCACATTCAACACCTTCAGCAGTGATAAAGTTATCACCCAAATAAACATGTGTGATGCTCTTATTTTCGACCAATGCCAAAGACAATGATGAAACGGCTTCATCATCGATTTCGTTGTTCCTCAAAGAAAGTTCTACTACATGCTGATTATTGGCCAAAGCATTGTACAGTGGCTCGCCTACATCTTCACGACGTCCAATACATTTGTCATCCAAGAATAAAGCTGTCAATGCTGGATCATTGGCAATGACACGCTCTACAATAAGATCAAATTCGTCAACCTCTTTCTCCTTGCTAGGAATTGGGACAGCTGTTCGCGATTGTTCAGACATTTCTTCTTCATATGATTCTTCTTCGCTTTCTTCCGATTCTTCTTCGCTTGAAGAATTCTCTTCTCCAATCGCGGCTAAATTTGCTTCCTCGCTTTCATCCGTGGCATTAGTGTGTACGCCAGTACTGACACTTCTCGAGAAATTTGATTCATTTGCCTCTGATTTTTCATTAGTGAAAACTGATTCCTCTTCCTCCGACGAGGATTCAGCGTCACTCTCACTTTCACTTTCGCTGTCATCATCGCTGCTACTTTCTGAGGAGGAGGAGGACGAATCTGAGCTAGATTCTGAGTCCGATTCCAAATTCTTTGGATTGTCAAATAATGATATAAGAGGTGCTCCCGGAACATATGGCCCTTCTTCTTTTTCTAGATCATCCAGTCTTTTTCGCTCAAGCGCAGCATAGAGCTGCTTCCTCTTGTAAATTTTCCATGCAATAAATGCCACGAAGAAAAGGAAAAATAGAGAGCCGGCACCTGCCGCGCCGATAACAATGAATTTGTCATTCGGATCTGGTTCTGGATAAATAATGAATGTTGGCGGAGGGGTTGGTATTTCGGTTGTTATGTTGCGAGGTGGAGGGACATTCGTAGCCGAAACATCAACTAAGCTATCCCAAAATTTACTGTCGGTGTCAGGATGTTGGATGTGTTTAGGAGAAGTGAAGATTTCAACCATCGTCACACCAAATGATTCAATCCAAGATTTGATGTATATGGACCAGTCACGCCAACCATCTGGAGGCGGAGGATTGAATGTCAACGTCATATTCATCAGCACTTGTAATACTGGTTTTATATCACCTTCACCACTTTGAGAATTAAAATTGGAATCAAATGTGTAGTCCACTCCTGGGTATTGAGAATCCACAATCACCTCATCCATTGTCACGCCAACTGTTTCAAGACGAACATCAAGTAAATCAAACATGAGTTTTTCGAAGACCAGCAGTTCTGGTTCAGTCATGTTGACATCTGGTTTCACACCAGTAAGGTAAACGTTCACTTGGGTTGTGACAGTTTCGGCAGAGGAAGTCGGACGTCCAGTGGGCGATGCTGTGTCAAAGTTTGTCTCTACCAATATAGTTGGAGGTTGAGTTGGTGGGATTTGACCAGGAAACGCTTTGAACGGGGGTTCAGCGGTAGCATGCGCTCCAAACTGAAGTCCAAATGAGGACAGAATCTTTTCAAAGTTTCGAACTCGAGCATCCATATCATTAATGGACTTCCCTGAGCAAGAGTTTTCGTGGCAGCCGAGAACATGGATATTGGATGTCTTTTTAACAAAGTTGTTGTCTCCAAGATTGTTATTGACATACAGGGTGAGCTCGTCCAGGTAATTGAATCCAGGTTGGTCGTATTTCTGGATATTTTCCATCCAGTGATACATGCCAGTGATCCAACGAAGGGGAATTGAATTCAAACCACCGCAAATTTCCCCTGAAAGCATCAACATGAAATGGGCCAAATGTAAGATAATAGTAATGCAACTTACAAAATGGTCGTAATTATAACACGGAATACAAATGAAATCAACTCACCAGGATCAGTGCAAAAGTTGATATCGGGGAACATGGCACTCTCTCGTCCATCGCGCAAAGCCTTGCTTGCACCCAGGTGGTAATTGAGCTTTCCGTAAAGACATGTTCCTCTAATTTGTAAAGAACCGCGACCCCACCAACAGCAACCTTCAAAATGTATTGTGGCGATGATGTAAGTAAACGGTACAATTCATTAGCAATCAGTCATCCATGTTACTTCACTCGGTATGGGAACATTTTTTCCCTGCTGCAAAGTAATTACTTTCTCAATTCTATCTCAAAACTTACCTTCCAGATCGTCCCTGCCATTTGCATTTACTGTAGGCACATCGTCAACCTCCCTTCCCACCATCGCATCCCAAAAGCCCGATTTGCCATACTTATCCGTAGGCCCGCAGTACAAAGGACCAGGAGCTCCTCCCCACTGACTTGTGCTAAATCCATGGGCCTCCATAAGCCTCATCTCCTCGGCATTCAATTGCGTCGCACAATCGTAAATAGAATCTTCTGGAAGAAGGCATTGCTCATCTTGATAGCTACGACCATTTTGACCTGAGCACAACAACAAAAAATAGAGTGAATATAAAACTCAATGAACATCAATCGACGAATGAATTTTCATTCGTGGGTTTTGTAACCCCTTACCACATGCGTTACTGATGGGAAAACGGAACTGATCTTTGCCATCATCAAGGCCCCAGCCGTCAGTTTCATTGGCTGGGAGGTGTTTAACATTGAGCTCGTCGCAGGCATCGTGAATGATGGAGTCAGTCATGGCTTGACTGAGGAACAAAGCAATGTTGACGAGGCCATATACCATGGATGTCTTTAAAACTATTGTGCTGTTGGTGTAGTCAACGGGTTCATCATCAGCAGTAGTAGCTTGCTTATTTTGGAGCTGCCGACGTGCATTGCCATCCACAGTTGAATTTGAGGCATCAGCAGAAGTTGCAGGCTGTGTCGGAGAAGACGTTGGCTTCAAGGTTGTAGGTACAAACTTTGTTGCATCCTGGCCCGTACCCAAGTAGAACACATCTCCATTCACCCCGACTGTAGACATGGTTGTCAGCGCATCCAAAAAATGTTCAAATCTATATACATAGGAAGGGAAATATCTCCCATCGTGTGTACGCATCATGAAGACAGTTTTCGTAAAGGCTCCAACTCCAACACCTTGCAATGATAACTCTCCAGCTTCCACCTTGTTCAATTGATCCGTGATGGCTTGGGCAATATTTTCATCCTCCCGCCGAGTGGCCTGCTCTGGACCCTTGGGTGCCGGAGGGGGCAAGGTTGCTAGCGATCCATCTTCTGGGGTGGCAATGACTCGACAGTCAAAGTTGGATTCGTCCATTTTGCGATTAATAGCATCCAGCAGGGGTGTCTCCATATTTTCCGTCATGTCTCCCGAGATTTCCCAAATGAACACACCTCCCAACAAGTTTTGATTGATGTACTCCACTTTGTCACACACTGCCTGAGGATCATCGTACGACACCAACCCACTCCCGTCTTTGAAATATGCATATTGCGTTTTCGAAGTTTCGTGCCGCTTTGTAATCATTGAACCCTTGGACAACTTATCCAAAATGCTGTAAAAGACGGGTGTACCAAGATCTTGTGGCCAATTTTGTTGATCTGGCTGACCTGCCCCCTTCCCCCCATTATTACTATGAGGGGCATTTAGACCGGTCGCTACTGCATAGGTATGCCCATAAAATGGAATACCAATACTAAACTTCCCCACTGCCAACGCCGCACCTGCCTCATAGTAACGTTTGACACATCCATCGACACTCAACCCTTCCTCCCCCCATCCTTGATCATACAACGGGGCATTGACACCCGTCACTGGATCAAACTCATTGTGAAAATCAAACGACATCAAATTCAACCCGCTCAACACTTGACTCAAGAATGGCACATCCAAAAAGTCGACATTGGAAGGTCCACAAGGCAAAGCGGCAGTCAACCCAAACGCCCCCCCACCAATGGGTGCATCTCCCGTCTGCACCTGATATTCATTCAACGCTTCCCTCACTTCCAACAACAATTTATTAAAATTCTCCCTGTCCGCCGGAGATCCTCCGTGGGGTTCATACCCAGGATATTCCCAATCGATATCAATGCCATCAAATCCATAATCGGCAATGAGTCCCACGCACTCTTGCGCAAATTGTTTTCTAGCCTTGACATTGGCCGCCACGGCGGGAAAAGATCCGGAGAGCGTCCATCCTCCAATGGAAGGGTATATTTGCGCTCCTGCCGCGTGGGATAGGTAGATTAATCCTTCCTTGTATTTGTGAATGTTGCAACTTTCCGAGTTTGGAAAGTTTCGATGGCATTGTTCGAATTTGTCGCAGGGTTTCTTCTTGTTGTTGGTGTTGGTGTTGGTGTTGGTGTTGTTGTTGTTGTTGTTGTTTTGTGTTTTGCGTCGTTGCCGTTGTCGTGATGTGGTGGTGTCTCCTTCGCCATCATCATGGTGCGCGTCATCATCATGAGCGTGATCCTCTGCCTCGACATTATTATTACCATTTGCACCACCACCACCACCATTATTATTATTGCTCGCAACGGGAACAAACCCATCATCCCTCCCCTTGCCCCCCCGACACTCCATGGGCAACCGATCGCTAGCAACGCTAAAATCATAACTCCCAAACAGCACATTCGGATCGGCCCACGAATCCGTCCCAAATATGTATCCATTGACATCCGTTTGAAAGAATGCATAATTGATGCGGGAGACCTTGTTCAATTTGAGATTGATTGGTTTGGCGAGGTTGTTGCGGTCGTACCATTGCCAGGCGGCGTAGGATGCGGTGAGGAGTCTTTGGCGGTTGTTGATGAAGGTGTGTGTTAGTTGGGTCATGTCGTTGTTAGTATTATCATTGGTGGTGGTGGTGGTTGTTGTTGTTGTTGGTGGAATGTGAGAATAGATATTGTTCTCATCGTTCATTGCAATATTAGCCTTGGGATTGTATCGAACATGTTTGTTCTCGAGATAATTGGTAGTTGCCGTGACTGCTTCAAGTCTGTTTAACAAGTCTTGCCTTTCGTTCTCCAACTCATCATTATCATTATTGTTGGTATTATCAAGATCATCTTTGTTGTCATTGTCTGGTTGTGTTGTTTCAGTATTGATGACATTTCCGGATTGGATATCAAAAAATACCATGGATGAGGATGACGAGGATGATGAATCTGTCAAATCCGTTGATTCTGAATTTCCATGAAGAACACTATTGATAATGGACGAGGCAGCAGTATTACCACCACCACCACCACCACTGTCATTACCATCATTACCAGGATTGATTCCAGGAATGACTTGTGGCAATGGTTTAAAATTAGGATCTCCGGGGAGTGGTTGATTTTCTGGCCCGTGCATTGTCCAAGAAGATAATTGACGTTCATTATCATTATTATTATTATTTGACAATGACGACGATGATGATGATGATGGTTTGGTAATGATTGGTGTTGGTTTGATGATAGGTTGGGGTTGAGGTTGAGGTTGAGGTGATTGGTTATTAGTATTGCCCCTTAGAAAGGAGGCGGGTGCACCAATGGTATTGGATGTGGAAATGGTAGCATAATTTCTTGTCAGCAGGCCTCTTTCGTTATTAGTCCCACCAGCAGCAATGTCAATATCAGTATCAATATCAATGTCAATATCAATGTCAATATCAATATCAATATTCGTATTAGTATAAGTGTTGATTTTGGTGTGCGTCCTCCTGCTGTTCAAATAAGTGCTCCCCCACGCCCGATGCGCCTCGAGATTGAGAGGAGAGGCATCGTATGCCAATTGGGCCAAGTCAGAATTGGTGAGGGAATTCCATTCTTGACTCCATGCTGTTACTGCTGCTGAGAATGATGATGAAGTTGAATTAATTGTTGAAGCAACGTCATCAATATCATCAATATCTTCAATATCATCAATATCTTCAATATTATCAATATCAACGAGCCTTCGAAAAGTGCTGCGAGAGGAATGAATCAAATTTCGCAATTGTTGCACCTTCTTCTTCGTTTTCTTCTCAATATTCTTACCATCCCTTCTCTCATTCAACAAGACAAGAGTGGACGGCGATGCATCTTCTTCGGATCCTCCACCTCGCAGCAGAAAGCGTGACTCAACAAGAGACGACGACGACGACGATCGTGATTCAAACAGGGGACTCTTTTTCTCCACCTTGTTGTTATTGTTGTTGTTATTGCTGATGTTGTCCGCTGCTGCCACTGCTGCTAGAAGAAGCGACGTCATTATTACTACTGCTGCCAACATCATCATCCTCATCATCATCATTGTACTACTAGTTGTTGTTGAAGCTGTTGGCATGATCAATGATGGAAGGGTCTTTTTTTTATTTCGAATTGATTTCGATCGGACAGCCGCACTATTATTATTACTATTATTGCGCTTCTTCTTCTATGGATGGATGGACGGGCGGGCGGGTCCGTCGGTGTGATTGGTGGTGGGATTGTTGTTGTGGGTTTTATGCTGTTTTATGCCATGCATCATGCATGGTCGACATTCTATCTGGAATGATGTAATGAGAGGTAATGAGCAATCCCGGCTTTCGCAGGATTATCCATGTGGCAATAGATTAAATCACACTACTACAGCCCAAAACATTGAATTTCAATTGGGTCTTCCCCGACGCAAGATTAAATTCACGCCAAATGTTAAAGTGGCAATAGCTACGATACTATAATATATGCAGTAAAACTTTATAGTACAACATCATGCAAATACGGTGTGGTAGTATGGTACAACATAATAATAATAATATTATTTTTTCAACGTAAATAAAAAATAAAAAAATTTGGACATTATTTTTTTCTGCAACATGGGATTTGGTACTGTAATTCATGATTCGCAGGAACAGATTCGTCGCGTCTACGATAGACATTGACCTGTAATACATCATAATATTGTACCCAACCCCGTTCTTGGACCTGTTTGTTCGAAGAGTTCATTCAATTCCATCCCAGTTCAATTGAGAGAATGTTTCAAATGCACACATCATTTATTTTTTGTGTTGTATCTACAATACTCCTACATTAATACTACCTACACATTGTATTGGATTGGATCCAATAATGCTTTAATTGCCATCATAATCTATCATATCATTATTATTATTATTGCAATAATGTCATTATGAGCATCAGCATCAGCAGCTTGATACTGATCTCAAACACCATATGCAATGATGGGGGGTTCACATCCGGCATTGCCCCGGTCGTCAAGCAGGAGTGGTGCTTTTCAGCCATGTCTATATGCCTTTCTTGCCAAGACAATTGTGTGTATAGCTTACTATTGCTGTGTGTATATTAACATTCCCCATTGTCATTGCAGGGGGGTGCATACATATTTGCGCATCACATTGCAACTTGGGCCGGACATGCCCAGCATTGAGCATTGGTGCAGTCGTTGCGGGAACAATTTTGCCTGATGTTACAAATAGTTTGTAGTTGATTTATGATGGACCACATTCAAAAAAGAACTTCAGGTAATGCAAAATTGACATCAAAGTAAAGATGACTTGTGGCCTAATTGTGTTTTTAATAAACTCTAAGTAGTTTTGGAAATTTCTTTTTCTCCTCTATATTTCTATACATTGTCTTTTATGGCTATTGCCAACCCACAGATAACACGATTAACTCAAAAAATGACTGCAGATTAGCCGTAAAACTGCAAATTAGAGTGGTACAGAAAACCAAAGATATTTTTTGTTTTCAAATAATCTGAGGCTGACATATGACATTGTGATTGTGCCATTGTCAGTGCTGGGGTGGGTGAGAAGCAACAATGATTGGTGAAAGTGAGAGTGAGAGTGAGAGTGAGAGTGAGAGTGAGAGTGAGAGTGAGAGGAGTGAGAGTGAGTGAAAATAGTATTATTCTAATCTCATAGCTTTAGCACATACATATAAGGTTCAAGTGTTGATGGTTATACTAATATGGTGGACAGTCATATACAATTACCTTTACCATCTCATGTTCCTCAATATTGAATATTGATAGAGAGAGACAGCTTTTCCTTTTACAATTGCAATACAATAGAAGTAGAAGCAACTCATTCAAGAATGATAACACTGCATGACCACCATCAGCAGGGTCATACTCGTGCCCTCCTCTTGTATCTTTTACCCATGCTCCCAGATAGTTGAGATTAAGACAACTATTTCATGGTAGGCATAAACCTGTTTATTTTGGCAGATACATCAATATGCACAACCACAATAATCTACATCACAAAATGAGCAGCTATTAATTTTATCATAACATCTAGCAGACTGTCCAAGTACACATAAAGCAATTATGACTTGCTGAAGGTAAAGTTGCACCAAAACCAAAATAGTAATGTGACACATCTAGTTGTGTTCATGTTGGTTTTGGTGTTGAACTACAAATATTGCAAACAAGGCAGCCACAGCAAAAAACTCTGGCTTTAAGCCATCATCAGCTCAATGTATTGTGTATCATTATTAGTGTTCATATTTTTAGTTAGTACATGAGCTTAATTCATGCCCGGATGTCGGCTCGCAAAACCATTTTCTTCATTCTACTGATTTTCCGCCATTGAGATTTGTATGTAAGTATGAAAGTATGTTCGATTCCACAGAGATATACAGATGAATCTAATTTTACGCACTTTAAATTTTGCAGCATACAACTGTTGTGAGTAGGCTGTTAACTGATGACATACCACCTCTATGTTCACGAATGCGAATGCTCCTTGATCAAAATATTGTTTACGTAGAGGTCTTATTCCCGGTAAATGTACCACCATGTTAAACGTCTTTTTGCCACTCCGGCATCAGTGATCACTGATTGGACGAGTGGCAAAAAGACTTATAACACACCATAGGTATGATCACATACTTACTACTTCACTAATAAAAAAAGAATCATAGCGATTTCAGATGATCTGACATTTTTGTTGGTGACTGTATCTAATATTTAGACTCACTACCTCAAGGTGCCTTTCACTAATATTCTAACAAAGTAAAGAATTGGCAAAATCAGACAAATAAAACAATACAAAAACTTTTTAGAGCCACATCAAAATATTGAAATAAATTAAATGTCATCAGCAGCAGTAGCAGCTAATAGCACATTATTCATCATTATCACAATTATTATTAATAATAAAACAAGAATTAAAATTAAGCTAAAGACATTGATCATATATTATGATTGCAGATTTTATAATTTGAATTTCAATACTGAATACTGATACCTGTAAAGCTATATTTACTACTGCCCATGCAACTGGCAATAATAATAATGTACAGTTGTGCAAAGTTGTGATGACACTGTTACTACATAATAATTGGAAACAAAATTGGTGTTAACATTAAATTATTTTAATTCAAAAGTGATTCAAGTTTATGGCAGACACCACATTAGTCTGCTGGGAGAAAGTGTGCAATTGATGAGGATATTGATGATGAAGATGACAAGATAGGACAAGCACTTCATTGCCACTTCAAGCAGCTGTTGCAGATTGGAGAGGTCCAAGCTACATGTTTTGTGTCACTTGAAGTTGGAAGAGGTGGGGCCAAACATGTCACACCTGGCAACAGTCCACCAGAAGTTTTCTTCCTGTCATCCACCAAGGGCATCCAACCATGCTACTATTGGTGGTGTAATGATAGGGTGATGGGATGTGGTGCCTCAGGCAAATGGTGCAACAAAGAAGAAGCCCATTGTAGAGGGTCAGGAGAAGAGGATAGTGGCCCTCACAACCTATTACAGGTTCTGGAAGAGGCATTACCCTCAACTCAAGGTGAGGTTGAGGTTGGACACAAATAATCAAAAAATTAATTTGAAAGACGCTGCATTGTTCAAAATAATGGGACAAGATAATGGAGGAGCCGATGGAGGATCAGCCAGTGAAAGCAACAACATCATCAAAGAGGATGGAGAGAATTCTGGCGAGGAGGATCCTGATGCTGCAGCAGGAGGTGGTGCAACAGAATAGGGTGAGGAGGAGCCCCCGGGTGAGGAACACGTCTGAAAAAACTTTACGACCATACATGTCGTAACTTTTATGGTCGTTACGACCATGAGGCAAACGACCGTAAAAAAAAAACAATATTCGTCGTAAAAAATAAAATACTCGTCGTAAAAGAATCTTGTAGGGGTGTGCTAAGTAGTACTACATAGTATATGTAAATAAACAGAAACAATGTTCTCGATAAAGTAGTAAAGAATATTTAGCTCTATCTTACACAAATTGTC